>KN478383.1:9590-22329 GCA_000787095.1 Periophthalmodon schlosseri
AACATACAAAAAAAAACACAAGACAAAACAAACAAGAAAAAACACAAGATAAAACACAAGACAAAACACAAGACAAAACATACAAGACAAAACACAAGACAAAACATGTGCTGCCATGAACAGCACAATGAATCTTCTATCGTCTGTTTCTGTAATGAGTCTTAGTGATTTGTCCAAGCTTCTTATCGAACAAAAGATAAAACACAAGATAAAACATATAAGACAAAACACAAGGCAAAACACAAGATAAAACATATAAAACAAAACACAAGGCAAAACACAAGATAAAACACAAGACATAACACAAGACAAAACATACAAGACAAAACACAAGACAAAACACGAGACAAAACGTGCTGTCACGAACAGCACAATGAAACTTCACTCATCTGTTTCTGTAACGCGTCTTAGTGATTTGTCCAAGCTTCTTATCGATCCCCAAAAATGAATGTTCCATCTGATATTTAAATTATCATGACAGCACCATCAGAAAAGTTACACAATACAGCTATAAATACTTAAAGAGGGAGTATTAAGCAAAATAGACTTCTTTTTTTAAGCTTTCTCCCATGTTCTAACGCTGTTCCCTCATCAAAAACATGTCTGAAGAGCTTTTAGATGTTATCCATGCATGTTTGAGTAATCTAGCGATCTCTCCCGGGCCCTATTCAAACGCTCCTTATGGTTAATACAAAACTGTACACAGCAACTTGACAAACCTGATGTCATGTGCAGTAGTTTCATTAATGGGATGTAGGTGATTGTGTTGTGATAGAGCTCTGAAGGGGGAGTGACTTAGCACAGAGAGCAAAGGGAGGGGAGACTCAGAGCATTGAAAACAAAAGTGATACTTTTAAAACATATTATTATGTTGTTTTGGGCAAATATAGCATTTTCAAAACAATAAAAGGAAACATGGTGATCTAAATATGTTATGTGTTACAATTAATACCTCATAGAAGGAAAATACCCCCTCTTTAATACCCCATAGAAGTAAACACCCCCTCTTTAATACCCCATAGAAGTAAACACCCCCTCTTTAATACCCCATAGAAGTAAACACCCCCTCTTTAATACCCCATAGAAGTAAACACCCCCTCTTTAATACCCCATAGAAGTAAACACCCCCTCTTTAATACCCCATAGAAGTAAACACCCCCTCTTTAATACCCCATAGAAGTAAAAACCCCCTCTTTAATACCCCATAGTAGTAAACACCTCCTCTTTAATACCCCGTAGAAGTAAAATACTCCCTCTTTAATACTCCATAGAAGTAAATACCCCCTCTTTAATACCCCATAGAAGTAAATACACCCTCTTTAATACCCCATAGAAGTAAATACCCCCTCTTTAATATGCATGTATTAGATTGGATTGGTTTGAGTAAATTACAATACTATTTTTGTGTTTTGTTTGCTCAACAGATTTCGACAGTGTGCTTTGTCTGGCATACCTCAAACCCTCCAAATATGTGCGTTGATTCCAGACTCACATCCAAACCACATTAAAGGAGGAGGTGATGTAACTACGGCAACAGACCGGAGCTAAAAACGGCACAGGGCCTTAGGCAGAGCTCTGCAGACAATTCAGAGGCTTAACCTGTCATTAGAGGTGCATCCAAAACATGTGATTTAAAGTCAAGACCACGGCACAGTCCACAGCCGCCGCACACTCCTCACACACAGAGGAGAGGGGCTGAAGGGGTTAAACGCACCCCCCAGGCCTTAAACAGGGGCTAAAGAGAGACTGAAGTATCTAGAGCAAACAATGGAGGGCACTTGGAGAGTCGGGGTCGTGCAGAGAATAAAAAAATACTGTAATGAGTTTTAGATTTAGAGCTGGAGGTGGGCAGATTATTGAAATTCAAGACAACAGGCCTGTATCAAAGTATCAAAAATCATATACAAATCCATACTAAAACTAGTGTCGAAACCAAATACTCGTGTGAGCAGGTATCGATACTAAACAGGACAGAAATGAACCTTTCCTGAACATGTTTAGAATGATCTCTCTCTGTATCTTTCACAAGTATAAGACACATAGACTAGTATACGCCCATGGACCACTACGGAACCTACTGGACCACACACACACACACACACACACACACACACACACACACACACGGACCACTGAGGGATTACACTGATATAAGGCCACATGGGAATATAAAACAAAGTACCAACATTTAATGTGGAACATCAGAATCAGTTTTTAGCATTTTGGAATTTTAGTATCGTGACAGCAGTAATTTTTACTATTGTAAATTTGTTTTTTTAAGATATGAATGAAAATAGGTAAAATGTAGTTGACTTGTACAGGGATCACGGGATGGAAATAGACAGTTAAAACCATACTACGGAACATTCTCCATGGAGATAGGTACGTTTTTATGCCACAGTTATGTGTGATGTCACGTCCAGGTCCAGACAGACATGTGGCCAAAAAAAAAAGAAAAAAAGCTAGAAATCAGCTGTGAAGTGACATCATCACTTAACAAGCAGGAGCAGAAGAGTCAGGTTTGTGGGTATGTGAGCCCACTCACAGAAAAGATGCACTTTTTTTTTTTTAAAACAACAAAAATGAAACAACATGCCTTTATATTTTAAGTTCAGATCTGCAGACTGGAGTAAAGGACCATCAAGGACCCACTCACATATTCACACACAAGTGTACCCGGACACTGGGGGCAAGGGGGGTAAGTGTCTTGCCCAAGGACACAAAGATAGCATTCATCTGTGGAAGCTGGAATTGCACTGCCAATCTGTGGGTCAGTGGATCTGATCACTCGACCAATCATGTTTACGTCGAGAGTGGGATTCGAGCCGCCAGCTTTCGGATCAGTGGACAAACGCTCTACCGACTGAGCCACCATCGACCCTTTTGATTTATCTACTTTTTTCAGGTTCAAAGTTGAGCTGTGCAGACTATGGTAAAGTACATATCTTTTTCATTACGAGATGTAAATGCCTTGGCTTCTCTCTGGACTCTCCTTGTAGAAATAAACAATGAAGAAAGAATGAAATACATCTCTTCCCGACTGAGTTTTCTGCCTTTTTTCTGAATAAACTCCCAGATATTCCCCCTGAGCGCCTCGTTGGTCCCGAGCGTCTCGTCTGCTCCTTTGCCCCAAGGCCTCGTCTGTTCCTTGGCCCTGAGGACCTTGTCTGCTCCTTGGCCCCGAGGGCCTCGTCTGCTCCTTGGCCTCATCTGCTCCTTGGCCCCGAGGGCCTTGTCTGCTCCCTGGCCCTGAGCGTCTCCTGCTCCTTGGCCTCATCTGCTCCTTGGCCCCGAGGGCCTTGTCTGCTCCTTGGCCCTGAGCGTCTCGTCTGCTCCTTGGCCCCAAGGGCCTCGCCTGCTCCTTGGCCTCGTCTGCTCCTTGGCCCCAAGGGCCTCGTCTGCTCCTTGGCCTCGTCCGCTCCTTGGCCCTGAGCGTCTCATCGGCTCCTTGGCCCTGAGCGTCTCGTCTGCTCCTTGGCCCCAAGGGCGTTGTCTGCTCCTTGGCACCGAGGGCCTCGTCTGCTCCTTGGCCTCATCTGCTCCTTGGCCCCGAGGGCCTTGTCTGCTCCTTGGCCCCCAGCATCTCGTCTGCTCCTTGGCCCCGAGCGCCTCATCTGCTCCTTGGCCCCAAGGACCTCGTCTGCTCCTTGTCCCTGTTTCTCGGCACATGTGAAGTTGATGGACGGCAGCTCAGAATATCAAAGTCGTTTTAATCGGACTTTTATGTTTATCTTCGCAGAGTAGTTTATGGCTAGCTGTTAGCGACCAGGATTAATAGCAGTGGAAATTCTTGTTGGCTAACATTTGGGGCTTCCACTTCCAAGTATCTGTGATTTTCCGATCATTTGACATCGGAAAAGTCGTGCTCGCTGTTGCTAGGTGGTCTGCTCCTCTTTTAGCTGACTTTCACGCTAGCTTATCTGGCACTCGTGTAACCCAATCTGCGTCATAGATTCGGATTCCCAGCACGTGCGGCATGCTGGGTAATCATAGCCATCCGTCAACAATGGGCCGGCGCTTGTTGCTATGCAGAAGTTATTTCAATGGTTTCTTTTCATTCACTGAGTCTAAAGGTCAGAGTCTGCAAATTCATTTCAACAACACATTAAAGCTACAGTATGGAACTTTTCTGCCAAAACAAAAACATCTTATGGATGTTTGAATAGCACTGAAAAACAAAGAAAAACATGCGTCCTTACTGTGAGTGAGCTTGCATCTCCACAAACCTGACTCTTATTGGCCTCCTGCTCACCAGGCTAAGTTACAAGTCAGATCTGTGTAGAGGGGAACTCGCTCACACAACTCATGCTTTTCAAGATATGTGTTCTAGCAATAAATACAAGACAGACAAGTTTAATGGGCTACTGCGGAACATTCCAGCATCATCTGAATGAAGACAAACAGGTGGCACTCTCTTTACACAGTGCAGCTTTAAACGTCTGTGATATTTGGCCAATTTTAGCTGTTTCCCTGTTGGAGGGCAAGAACAGAGAGTAAGAACAAAGGGCAAGAACAGAGGGCAAGAACAGACGATAAAAACAGCGGGTAAAACAGAGGGTAAAAATAGAAGGTAAGAACGGAGGATAAAAACAGAGGGTAAGAACAGAGGGTAAAAACAGAGGGTAAGAACAGAAGGTAAAAACAGAAGGTAAAACGGAAGGTAAAAACGGAAGGTAAAAACAAAGGGTAAGAACAAAGGGCAAGAACAGAGGGTAAGAACGGAAGGCAAGAACAGAGGGTAAGAACAGAGGGTAAGAACAAAGGGCAAGAACAAAGGGTAAGAACAGAGGGTAAGAACAGATGGTAAAACACAGGGTAGGAATGAGGGTAAGAACAGAGGGTAAAACAGAGGGTGAGAACAGAGGGCAAGAACAGAAAGAAAGAACAGAGGGCAAGAACAGAGGGTAAGAATGGAGGGCAAGAACGGAGGGTCAGAACAGAGGGCAAGAACGGAGGGTAAGAACAGAGGGTAAGAACAGAGGGTAAGAACAGAGGGTAAAACAGAGGGTAAAACAGAGGGTAAGATTAGAGGGTAAGAAAAGAGAGTAAGAACAGAGGGTAAAACGTAGGGTAAGAACAGAGGACAAGAACAGAGGGTTAGAACGGAGGATAAGAACAGAGGATAAGAACGGAGGGTAAGAACAAAGGGTAAGAACAGAGGGTAAGAACAGAGGGCAAGAACAGAGTGCAAGAACAGAGGGTAAGAACAGAGGTCAAGAACAGAGGGTAAGAACGGAGGGCAAGAACGGAGGGTAAGAACGAAGGGTCAGAACAGAGGGCAAGAACAGAGGGTAAGAACAGAGGGTAAAAACGGAGGGTAAGAACAGAGGGTAAGAACAGAGGGCAAGAACAGAGGGCAAAAACAGAGGGCAAGAATGGAGGGTAAAATGGACGGCAAAAACAGAGGGTAATAACAGAGGGTAAGAACAGAAGGTAAGAACAGAGGGCAAGAACGGAGGGCAAGAACAGAGAGTAAGAACAGAAGGTAAAACAGAGGGTAAAAACAGAGGGTAAGAACAGAGGGTAAGAGCAGAGGGTAAAACAGAGGGTGAGAACCGAGGGTAAAACAGAGGGTAAGAACTGAGGGTAAGAACAGAGGGTAAGAACAGAGAGTAAGAACAGAGGGTAAAACAGAGGGTAAAACAGAGGGTAAGAGGGTAAGAACAGAGGGTAAGAACAGAGGGTAAGAACAGAGAGTAAGAACAGAGGGTAAAACAGAGAACAGAGGGTAAGAACCGAGGGTAAAACAGAGGGTAAGATTAGAGGGTAAGAAAAGAGGGTAAGAACAGAGGGTAAGAATAGAGGGTAAAACAGAGGGTAAGAACAGAGGGTAAAACAAAGGGTAAGAATGGAGGGTAAAAGAGTCTAAACTATAAACCACTGCAGTCTGTTTGCACGTGGCAGACGACCAAGACAAACATCATGAGAAGAAATAAAGAAGGAGAGAGGGGAGGAGAGTAGAGGGGGTTGGAGAAAGAGGGGATAGGAGGGAAGAGAGGAGAGAGGAGAGGAGGGAAGAAGCAAGGAGAGAGGAGAGGAGGGAAGAGAGGAGGAGAGAGGAGAGGAGGGAAGAGAGGATGAGAGAGGAGAGAAGGGAAGAGAGAAGGAGAGAGGAGAGGAGGGTAGAGAGAAGAAGAGAGGAGAGGAGGAGAGAGGAGAGGAGGGAAGAGAGAAGGAGAGAGGAGAGGAGGGGAGAGAGGAGGAGAGAGGGGGGAGGGAGAGAGGAAGAGATAGGGAGAATAGGAGGGAAGAGAGGGGAGAGGAGGAGAGAGATAGAGAAAGAGAGAATAGGGAGAAAGAGAGAAGAGGGAGAAAGAGAGGGATCGGGACAAAGAAGAGGAGGGAGAAGAGAGAGAGGAGGAGAGGGAAGAGAACAGAAGCGGAGAGGAGAGGGAGAAGGCGGGAGGAGAGAATGAGGAGATAGGAAGAGAGAGGGAGAATGAGAGAGAACAGGAGGGAAAAGAGCGGAGAGGAGAAGGAGAGCGAGGGAAAGAAAAGGGGGAGGAAGAGGAGGAGGAGGGGTGATGTGCCAGGACCAGGATTAAACCAGGACTAAACCAGGACTGAACCTGGACTAAACCAGGACTAAACCAGGACTAAACCAAGTCTAAACCAGGACTAAACCAGGACTAAACCAGGACTGAACCGGGTCTAAAGCAGACCAGGTAAAAAAAAATTATAAAAACAGGAATGAAACACATTTATATTGATATCAAAATATGTCTAAGTTTGTGTGTGTAGCCCATAGACTGTATATATAAATGGACGTAGCTAACCTGCTAGCTGCCGTGTTCCAAACAGGAAGTGATCATGGACGGCTCCATCGATTCACTTTCTGTGTAAAAACTGTAGCCCCTCTCTCTGTAACTGCTGCTGTCAGACTCGTCATTTTGGTCTTAAATGTTCGTATTAACCCGCTTTACATGATCCTGGGGTTTTTATTTCACTATTCTGTCCGTAAATCAATATATGACCATCCACTGACAGCGTTGCTAAGCGTGGGAAGGGGCATTACTTTCAACAGCTTCGCTCCAGATTGGCTCTTTGGTTGCTATGATACTCGTGGTCAGAATTCCAAATGTCGAACTCTGCTCCAAATCGGCCCCTATAACTGCTCTAGCCTCGATGAGCTTCATTTGACTGGAGCCGAACGCTGTGGGTGACGTCACACTCACTCAGTCAATTCTTTACACAGTCTGTGGTGTCGCCCTTCACACTGAAGTGTTCAAATAAAGCTCTATGGGTGTTTTTAGGCTGCAGGGTGCCCCCAAGACTAAATATCGGTCTGTGCTGATGGAGATGGAGATGTTTGTCCACTGATCTGAAGGTTCTGAAGGAAGCGAATCCCGCTCTTGACATAGACATCATTGGTTGAGCGGTCAGATCCACTGACCCACAGGTTGGAGGTGCAATTCCAGCTCCCACAGATGGACACTTAACCCCCCTCACCCCAGTGTCTGTGTACACTGGTGTATGAATGTATGTGTGTGCATGGGTGAGTGGTTCCTTGATGTAAAGCACTTCAGTGTCTGTTACACTGGTGTATGAATGTATGTGTGTGCATGGGTGAGTGGTTCCTTGATGTAAAGCACTTCGAGCCTTGAAGGTGGAAAAGCGCTGTATAAAAATGTGACTGTTTACCATTTAAGGCCGATTTGCTAAAAAGTCCAAATATCGGTGTGTGTCCAGTGATGAGTGCACAGGGTCAGGCATCAGAAGGACACATGTTCAATGGTCATAGGCGTCTCATTAAACACATTTGAGTTATTGGGCAAAGTAGCTATAATTCACAAACGTCTCAGCGAGCTGCGTGGAAGGAGGTGGAGCCCTGCCTTAGTTTGACATGCCAGTTTAAAAGGTGAGCCGGCCTAAATAAAGCTGAGCAGGTGTCTCCATGGATATGGCTCAACTTAACCACCTGCTGACAACCTCCACGGCAATGATAGAACTTAAAACAAAATTTAAAACGAAAGGTCTGAGATAAGTTTGGAAAAATATTAAGTAGTACACTGCAAAAAATGAGCTTATAAGTGACTTTTCTGGTGACGCGGTACAGCCTCCTCCATGCAGATGGGATTTGCTTTGACTAGAATGTTCCACAATATGACATTAAATGTATAACTCCATGGAGGTGGCACTAACAGGTCAAGTTACAGGTCAGATCTCTGGAGAATAACGTATGTTTTTCAATCTATTTTAAAGCAATGAACATCCCAAATTATTTGCCACTTTGTACAAATCTCTTTGGCAAATTAATTCCCATGATTTATCAAAAGTATTTATTTTATTAGTTCAATTTGACCGAAATTTAAAGAGGCGGTATTCTGTAAAACCCACTTTTTGTATCTTTCTCCCATGTTATAACGCTGTTCCCTCATCAAAAACATGTTTGAAGAGGTTTTACATGTCATCCATGTATGTTTGAGTAATCTAGTGATCTCTCCCAGGCCCTATTTAAATCCTCCTTACTGTTAGGAGTACGAGCCTGTACAAGGCTCTGCCCACAAGCCTACGACAACTCTCCATAAATATACAAAAACATGATACAAAACTGTACACAGCAACTTGACAAACCTGATGTGATGTGCAGTAGTTTCATTAGTGGGATGCAGCTGATTGTGTTGTGATAGAGCTCTGAAGGGGGAGGGACTTAGCACAGAGAGCAAAGGGAGGAGGGACTCAGAGAGTCAAGAAAGTGAAACTTATAAAACATGTTAATACGTTGTTTTGGGAGAATATAGCATTTTCAAAACAATAAAAGGAAACATGGTGATCTAAATATGTTATGTGTTACAGTTAATACCCCATAGAGGTAAATACCTCCTCTTTTAGAGCTACTTTGTTTATAAAATGTGCTATACAGTTCCAATTACACTTGGATTGGTAAGATAAATTATCTTTAGTAGAAAATGTCCTGAAACCAGTCAAATAAAGATACTGTGGAACATTCCTGGCCAAGCAATAACATCTCCATGGAGGCAAGCATGTGGCAGACCCTCCAAATAGTGCCACTTTGACACTAATGAGGAGCAAGAAGAAAAACCACTGAATGAATAATGCAACGAAGATCGCTCTGAGTTTCTACAAGGCGTCATTTTTTTTTTACAAGGACACAGTACTGTTTTATCAAGACTGATTAACATGCAAAATAGTCATAAGGAGGTGCAAATTACTACTAAAAATATTGGCTTGTTTCAGAATATATCTATAAGCTTTCTGAAATAAATGTTGGCATACCGTCCCTTTAAGAGAGACTTCAAAGCCCAGTAGGGGGCGCTGTTTGATGGTGCTCAGGTATCGGCTGCATACAGACTCACTTTTATATCTATGCAAATGATTCTCCCAAGATCCAGTTCTGAGCAAAGACGCAAACTTTTAATGAAGTGCAAAAGTCCAGTCTCTACTTGAGATCATTTGGTTCTGAGGACAGTATTCTATTTTTAGTATTCAAGCAGGATTGGTATTGCTTTCCTGAGAATGCTTACCCAATTATTTTCATGTATTTGAGCAAAACGTGGCCCTAGTACAGATATACTGCATTCGCAGCTCTTGAGGTCAAAATGAGTCCACTGTGCACTGTCTACATCTAATTATGAAGCGTTTTGCTGTCTATAATCAGTTAGCATGCTAGTTGTTATTAGCTAGCTATAGTTGCTAGTTGGCATTACCGTGACAGCAAATCTCCACTCTCGTAAACTCATCTCGGTGAATAACTAAGATGTTCTGATGCATAAGGTCAGTGAGGAGTAACTTTGGACCACTGCAAACCGTGAACTCAGGTACAGACTTTGAACGAATGAGAAGATGGTACCAGGTCAAGTTACAGGTCAGATCTGTGGAGAGGCAAATGTGAATGCATGTTTTCAAGGTATTTTTGAATGTGTATGTGTAATGCCATATTATGGGACATTCAACGCAAACACATGAGAACAGATTTAGCCAATAATATTATTTTTTTACGTTTGATCCCAGTCTCTATATCCAAGCCTATTATAGACAATGACTCATTTCTTTAAGCCTTCCCACAAAGTTGATCTAGTAGTGCAGTTGGTAAGCACTCACCCTCTGACCATACAGTCTCTGGTTCAAATCTCTGCTCATTGTTGGTGTGTAAAGATACTACATCAACAGGGACTCCGGGGTTCAAATCTGCCTCTTAAGTCTAGGTTTCCAAATTCCATTGACATAACAAAAGTAGATGATATGATAAGATCTTCAGGGCATGATACGTCCTGCTCTGCTGAGTTTTGTACCAAGACATTTGCATATGGCTTTAAAAAGGAACTAACAAACAAAACAAGTGCCAGGTTAAGGTTAAGGTATAGTTTTTGTCCTCTGCATTTGACCCATCCTCCAGTGTCGCTGGGTTAAACCTGCATATGACCCATTCTTCAGTGCCTCTGGGTTAAACCTGACAGGAGCAGTAGACCCGTCTCCAGATCTTAGTCTAGTCTTGGTCAGGACCTTAGCTGGAGGATTTGACCTGTTGTGCATGTTTTGGGTTGACCCAGACACAGGGAGAACATGCAAACTCCACAGAGACGTTAGCTACACGTCAGCATCATATGAGCCGTTCGCCCTCTAGTGGCCTACAATTACATTTTCATAAAACCTCTGAGTGCTCTACACTAACCGGAATGCTAATGTCTCCACATCTGTTGTAGCATATGGACCCAACCTGTTCCATACATCACATTGTTTGAATAGTTATCCTTTTTACCGCTATGAATTATGGGTAGTTTTTCTATATCTTTACTGACAACAGCTGCTACTGTGCGAAAAGAACACTATGTCTGCTCACTGTGTCTGCTCACTGTTTCTGCTTACTGTCTGCTCACTACGTCTCATCACTACGTCTGCTCAGTATGTCTGCTCACTGTCTGCTCACTGACTGCTCACTGTCTGCTCAATGTCTGCTCACTACATCTGCTCACTATTTCTGCTTGTGTGACCATGTGTGAGAACACGAAGCAGACGAATTAAGAACAAGAACACTATGTCTGCTTCCTGTGTCTGCTCAATATGTCTGCTCACTGTCTGCTCACTACATCTGCTCAATATGTCTACTCACTGTCTACTCACCATGTCTGCTCACTACGTCTGCTCACTATGTCTGCTCACTGTCTACTCACTTCGTCTGCTCACTGTCTGCTCACTATGTCTGCTCACTACGTCTGCTCACTGTCTGCTCACTACATCTGCTCACTGTCTGCTCACTGTCTGCTCACTATGTCTGCTCACTGTCTGCTCACTGTCTGCTCACTACATCTGCTCACCATGTCTGCTTGTGTGACCATGTGTGATAACACGAAGCAGACGAATTAAAGTATCACCGATTAAGAAAATAAAATTGGAGAAGGAAGTGTGCACGTCACAGTGGGCGTGTACGTCACATTGGGCATGTACCAGTGGAGCTGAAAACGGGGGTAGATCGACAAAATGGCGTCTTGAAAATAAGAGATTAAAGATTACTCAAACATTAATCAACTCCAAATAGACTTCAGAGGCTCAATGAGAAGAAACGACTAGAACATGGTTAAAGATCTGAACAGTTTGAACAGGGCCAGTTTAAAGCCATACTGTGGAACATGGTTAAAGCTCTGAACAGAACAGTTTGAAGAACGGCTCTGGTTTAAGTGTCTCTCATCTCACGACCAGCACCTGCTCTGTTTCTTAAGCAGCTCCTCCATGAGATGAAAACACTTACGTGAATGACACATATTAAGATTCTGTCATGATTTCAGAGCTTACACAACACGCTGGTGCACTCGAGAGAAAATCCATTCAAATGAAATGGTTGTTCATATAAAAGCTGAGGTGAAGAGGTTTGAACACCTGATGACATCACAAGGAGGAACTTCTTGAGGAGATCTGGAGATGTTGATGGGCTAAATATGCAGGAAGACTGAAAAGTTTTTGAGGAAAGATTGAAATATTGAAATGGATTGACTGAAATAACTGTAATAATGTAACTGGGTTTCTATTTACACTGCGATATTCACTCACTCCAGACTTTGTGGGGGTAAGCCACAGCTGCCGTGGGGCAGACTGACGGAAGTGAGGCGGCCAATCTGCGCCATCGGCCCTTCTGACCACTAGAGCCGCAAGATTCATCACAATGATATCAAAACCGCAATTAACTAATCACAAAGGCCTCCCTGTGTTTTCAGTCTTTTTCTCAGTTTTTCTGGACAAGTTTAAAATGTGAACTTTGAGCAGAAATCTTTTATTAAAACACCTCACTCTAATCACAATCTCAAAGCTTGCCACCATATTCATACTCGGCAATGTGGGTGAAGTGTCTTGCCTCAGGACGCAACAACAGAATGCATTAGAGCCACTGGTGCCCCACTGTGGCACCTGGTTTTCCCAGCGGTCTCCCATCCGAGTCCTGGCCAGGTCTGGCCCTCTGTAGCTTACAAGACTACACACTGAGAAGGTGGTTTGCTAAAAGGAACAATCGCATTTTAACTGAGAACATGCAAACTCCACAGACACAGAGAGAACACGCAAACTGCACACAGACACAGGGAGAACATGTAAACAGCTCAGTCGATGTCTCTGCTCTAGAAACAAGGTTTAATTACCTGAAGAAGAACACAGGGATTTCAATAGAATCAATGAGCTGACCCCACGCTCCACTGACCCCACGCTCCAAACGTTCATTTCCAGAACCACACTGCAGACTAGTGCTGTCACAACGCCAAAACTCAATACTCGATACCGATCCCGATACCAC
>KN478383.1:22449-36054 GCA_000787095.1 Periophthalmodon schlosseri
TGTGTGTGTGTGTTCCAGTAGGTTCCATAGTGGTCCATGGACTAGTCTATGTGTCTTATACTTGTGAAAGATACAGAGAGAGATCATTTTAAACATATTCAGGAAACGTTCATTTCTGTCCTGTCAATGGGGCTTTTTTAGTATCGATACCTGCTCAAATGAGTATCTAGTTTCGATACTAGTTTTAGAATCTGATTTCCGATACTTTTGACAACCCTAGTCTTTAAGCAATATACTTTAAGATTTTGACCATGATGTGGACTTTGGTTTGGTCCTGTTCTAATCCTGTTTTAGTCCTAGTCTAGTCCAGGTTTAGACCTGATTTTGGTGTTGTATATGTGCAACTTTCTAAACCTGTCAGTAAAACTTTTGGACTAACAATTAAAGAGCTATACCTGATTTTTTTTTTTTGCAGTGGTCCAAAGTTATTCCTCACTTGCCTTATGCAGTTTGAGTGTCCTAGTTATTCACCAAAATTAGTTTATAAGCACTTTTCAGAACTCACAGAGACCAGAGCGGAGTTGTGCCTTCATGGTAAAGCTAACAACTAGCATGCTAACTGTGCATTTCCTGATTCTCTCACAATAAAAAGCTTTTTAATTAGATGCAGACAGTACACAGTGGACTCATGTTGTTAGTTGTTCATAATGGAGGGAAACGGAGTAGAAGGCCTTTTATAGTTGTTCATAATCAGGTCAAGTTCTGTTCTTCTGTGTTTAACATTTGTTTGGTAAGAAGGAACAGTTATATCAGGACACGACTCAAAAGATATTCACAAAACGTCCAAATATCTTGTAACTTTGCTTGTTTCCATGAAGATATTGTTGCATTACCGGAAATGTCACAGTATGGCATTAAACATATCCACTTTGCATTTATTCAATTACGAGCGTTTTTATACGTTGAAAAATATTGCAGTGAGCGGGGTCGCCTCTCCCCAGATCTGACCTGTAACTTGGCCTGGTGGCGTCACCCGCTTGTCTCCACAGAGATTGATAAGTTTAATGGCATACTGTGGAATATTCCAGGCAAAGCAATAACATCTCCATGGAGACAAGCAGGTAGTTGACCAGCAACTTTAAAGATGCACTATGTAACTTTTCTAGTGGAGGGTCCGCCATATGCTTGTCTCCATGGTGATGTTATTGCTTTGACTGGGATGTTCCACAGTATGGCATTAAACAAATATATCTTGTATTTATTCAATTACGTGTGTTTTTATTTCTCAAAACTACCCACTTCTCCACAGATCGGGACCGGTAAGCCTGGTGATGTGGCCTGCTTGTCTCCATGGAGATAGTTAAATCAAATGCCATACTGTGGAACATTCTAAGAAAAACACAATAACATCTACATGATTTTCTGTATGTATCTATTCATTTTTTTACTCTTGTACTCGTAATACTTCTACTTTGACCGACCTGTTTCCTTCAGTTTCCAATTTACGTTTATTTAAAATCACTCTCAACATCTTCCATCGTCTACGAGTTCCGTAACAAATGCACCCCACTCCAGGACTGCTTTCCTCCACAGATTTAGTGCTATTCATAAAGGACCTATACATTTGACTGAGCGCAGACATCTCCTTCCACCAGGTGCCTATTTACCTCTGCTCAAATGAATGTGTCATGCCACAAGCTAGAATCCCTGACTTCTTTATTACAGGTCTTATGTAACTATGCTGAACTCAAAAGTGGCTATTTCTCCAGATAAAAGCAGTACCCAGAGTAACATACAGAGGTGTGTAGACTGAAGGAGAGGTAATATGCGGATCAAAGGATATTGTACTAAATAAATAAATACATCTACAAAATGCCTCATACGTCACTTTAAAGGATTTTATCAAAAGAAGCAGCAAATATTGAACTAAAGTTTGGGTTCATACACAGACTGTATAAAGAAGTGGACTGAGCGAGTGTGACGTCACCCACAATGTTCGGCTCCAAATGAAGCTCATCGAGCCCAGTTCCACATTTGGAATTCTGACCGAAAGTATCATAGTAACCAAAGAGCCAATCCATGAGGCTGTTGAAGGTAACACCCCCCAATTCTTCCTTAAACAGGAATGGGGGCCTGAGACATAATCTCTCACAGATCTACGATTCCATCCTCAGACCAAAAGCAAACAAAAAGAACAATAGGAGAGCAATTAAAGGTTGAATAGGGTCGTTAAGGCTGAAACTGGAGACAAAAGCTGTTTACAGTTTCAGTGTAGTTAGCCCTTCCCTTCAGATAGATTTAAGGCAGTGTCCACCAGTAATCTGACCAGAATTGAAGAAGCGGCTTGGATGAGCAGTGAAGCGTCTTCAGTCCTACAACAATTTGTCCAGTTGACAGATTTAAACTTCATCTTTTGCTGAAATAAAAACCCCAGGATCATGTAGAGCAGGTTAATACGAACATTTTAAGACCAAAATGACGAGTCTGACAGCAGCAGTTACAGAGAGAGAGGACACAGTTTTTCATTGTAAAGTGCTCACTAGTGTGATGTGCAGCTATCCATAGGGGGCGCCGGCAGCATGCCGCGCTTTGACGTGATGACGTTTACGGAGAGGTCAGCTCCCATTGGGCACCGCAGTTTTGTAACACGGAAGTCAGCGGACTTGTTGCTTTTATTAAGTCATTTTAGATGAATATTGTGATTTAAAATGTGCAAATAATGATCTACAGGGTCAGAGATGAGAACTATAGAGACACAAGCACAACAGGGCAGGTTTAACCTGAGCTAAGACAGGTAAGAATCCTCAGGTGGAGTTCTCTGTGTAACTGTCAGACTGCAGATGTGTGGACCTGGTTTATGGTTAATATCTCTGTAATTCCTGGGCCTATCCACATCAAACAAAAACTGACACAAAGTTCAACGTCTTCTCTGTCAGTTTAAATAAACAAAAGTCATATGAATTTTTCACAATAGAAGTGAAGCCATTATTCAAGTCCAAAGACGTGAGTGTCGTCATCTGAAAGGACTTTAAACAATAAGATTAATATGACAAGTTTGTGGAGTCTCCCATAGAGTTATATAGAGTTATATAGGCCCCGCCCTCCATCTGAAATTATGACATCAAATTGTACCAAAACAAACTAAACAAATCACTTCAACCAAGCTCCCTCTCTCGTCCTTCTCGTGTTCACAGTCAGAGAAGTTTGACATATTTTGGAGTAGTACAGAGGATTTGTGTTATGCTAGGATTAACATGAATGTACTTACCAGCCCGTCGCAGTTGCTAATAGCGACCGTGGCTTCGGGCATGTCGCTAACGTCTCCAGTGAACACGCAATCTCCGTGAATCTGCTCTTTGGACTTTTCCTCAAAATCCTCTTGAAATTCCACAAAAGCCCCCGGAGCCACGAGCCTCCTGTTGGCCCGAAGACGCAAGTGCAGCTCCTGGCCAAAAACTGTGACGTTAAAGAAGAGATGATCAGAGGAGGAGGAGGAGGAGTGGAGGTCTCTGGGTACTCTCCTCCGCTGGGTCCCTCCTGAGTTTGGGTCAAATGCAGGCTCAAAGATGGGGTCACTGGATGAGACCACGTGGGACAGATAGCGCCCTCTAGAGTCAGTGCTGAAGGGGACCATGAGGCCGTACTCGCTCAGCTTTCCAGACAGTTTTTCTAGAAGAGAGAGAAATATATTCGGTGTAAACAATTTCAAAAGTTCAGGTAGATGTGGGCAGTGTGATGTCTACAGGATAATACTGAAGCACTTCATACTCAATAGTTGTAAAAAAGAGCTTAAGCAATATTATAAAAAGAAACTAGTGTATCTTTAAAATCCACTGTAATGTCAATTTTAAGCCAAAAATAGACAAACTTAAAGCTTTTTTTCTTTATTCTGAGGGGGCTTGATCTCCACAAACCTGACGCTTATTTGGCCTGGTTCAGGACAACCTACCTGCTTGTTTCCATGGAGATGTTGTTCCTTTGGCAATAACATTCCACAGTATGGCATAAAACTTATCTATCTCCTTGGAAAATGTTCCGAAGTATGGTTTGAACTTTCTATTTCCATGGCAACGCGCAGGTGACTTTCCAACTCCAGAAAGTTGAATACTGTAGCTTTAAGATGTAGCTTTCAGATGCCTAATTTTTACATTTTATACAAGGAGAGAATCCAGTGAAATATTAGTTTTTTATTTGTCATCCAGCGCTAACATCAGTACAGCTGTTAGCAACTGGTGCAAATGAACAGAAAAGTCGTATGTTAATGCTGTTTAATCATTTTAAATGTCTGTGCAATATGTCTCCATACATTACTTATTTAATTAACAAACGTATAAGGCAACATGATTAGAGATGGACCGATATAAAGGTCAACTAAAAAGTTAGCGTATGGGGTATCGGCCTTAAATCTCCAGCACAGGCTGATATTTGGCCTTCTTAGCGTATGGGCTAACGGCTTTGAATCTCCAGTACAGGTTGATATTTTGTATTGAGCGATCTGCTGCCTAAAAAATCCACACAAAGTTTTACATTTACAGTTTAATATGACGAGACAGCTGCACAACATGACTCTCTTACAGGTTTGTACTAAAGTCAATTTTTATTACATAATTTGGAGAAAATAATCAAAATCGGCGCAAAAATATTGCCAGATCTTCGGCCATCAGTTTCTCTGGATTCTAAACAATCGGCATCGGCCATGAACAAAACATATCAGTCGATTTCTAATGTTTCCAACGCCTTTAAAGTGTTTACACATTTAACTGCTTTAACAAATATTATTTATTTTATTGCATTTAGACATTTATTTTATTCTATTTTACAAATATTAAATTTACGATTTTACTTTTAAGTACAAAACATATTGAAAATAGTACATGAAAATGTGTCTATAGTACATATGTTAACGTTAAAGTTGTACTATGTAATATTTTTGGTGCTCTCCATGGAGATGTTATAGCTATGACTTGAATGTTCCACAGTATGGCATTAAACTCTCAATGGAGACAAACAGGTGACAACCCCAAGCCAAGTTACAGGTCAGCTCTGTGGAGAGGCAACCCCACTCACAGTAAGAATGCATGTTTTATTCTATTATTCTATTTATTCTTATAACTGAATGAATGCAAGATTGTTTAATGCCATACTGCGTAACATTCCTGGTAAAGCAAAGCAATAACATTTCCATGGAAAGAAGAAGGTGACGGACCCTGCCCTAGAAAAGTTACAGAATGCACCTTTAAAGTTGTAACAACTTTGGCAAAGCATTTGTCTAAACTGGAGAATTGGTCCTGGAGATTACAAGGCATCAGAGTCTCTTACAACAGAACAACCTCAGTCATGGTGTAAGAATGTGCATTTATAGGAACTGTCAACACCTGTTCCACCTCAGACGTGTTCAAAACCCTCATAATGCCAAGACCTCCAACGTGTTTAGACCCCTCATAAAGCCAACACTGATTCTACCTCTGACGTGTTCAGATACCTCATAATGCCAATACCTCCGTCGTGTTCAGATCCCTCATGACGCCAACACCTCCGTCGTGTTTAGATCCCTCATGACGCCAACATCTCCGTCGTGTTCAGATCCCTCATAACGCCGACACCTCCAATGTCTTCAGATCCCTCATAACACTGACACGTTTGACGCGTTCAGATACCTCATAATGCCGACACCTGCGACATGTTCAGATACCTCATAACGCCGACTCCTCTGACATGTTCAGATCCCTCATAACAGCAACACCTCTGTCGTGATCAAATCCCTCATAACGCCGACACCTCCGTTGTGTTCAGATCCGTCATAACACCAACACCTGGTCGACCACCAATGTGTTCAGGTCCCTCATAGGACCAACACCTGCGACATGTTCAGATACCTCATAACGCCAACACCTCCGATGTGCTCAAATCCCTCATAACGCCAACACCTCCGACGTGTTCAGATACCTCATAACGCCAACACCTTTGTCATGTTCAGATCCCTCATAACATCAACACCTGTTCCACCTCCGACGTGTTCCGATACCTCATAACGGCAACACCTGCAACATGTTCAGATACCTCATAATGGCGACACCTGCATTGTGTTCAGATGCCTCATAACACCAAGACCCCCGACATGTTCAGATACCTCATAATGCCAACCCCTGTTCCACCTCCGACATGTTCAGATCCCCTATAATGCCAACCCCTGTTCCACCGCCGACGTGTTCAGATACCTCATAATGCCAGCACCTCTGACATGTTCAGATCCCTCATAACGCCAACACTGATTCTGCCTCCGACGCGTTCAGATACCTTATAACGCTGACACCTCCGACGTGTTCAGATCCCTCATAACGCCAGCAGCTCCAACGTGTTCAGATACCTCATAATGCCAAGACCTCCAGCATGTCCAGATCCAACACTGATTCTACCTCTGACGTGTTCAGATCCCTCATAACGTCAACACCTGTTCCACCTCCAACATGTTCAGATACCTCATAACGGCGACGCCTGTTCAACCACTGACATGTTCAGATACCTTATAAGACAGCTGCAGTACATACAGAACGCTGCTGCTCAGATCCTGACTAGAACCAGGAAGTACAAACACATAAGTCCTGTGCTCAGGTCTCTGCAGTGGCTCCTGTGGCTCAGAGAATAGACTCTAAAGCAGCTCTGCTTGTGGACAAGTCTCTCCATGGCCTGGCACCAAAGTACATCTCCCACATCTTAGTGCCATATGAACCATCTCACACTCTTCAGGAACCGGCCTTCTGCTGGTGCCCAGAGTCAGGACTAAACATGAGGAATCAGCATTTCAGTTTTATGCTGCTAAAACCTGAAACAGTCTTCCTGAAGATGTGAGACAGGCCTCTACTTTGACAATGTTTAAATCCAGGCTCAAACGGTTCTGTTTAGCTGTGCATATGACTGAAAGGTTTTTATTCTGCACTCTTATCTTTTTATGATGAGGTTTTTATTTGCACTCTTATCTTTTTATGATGATTATTTATGTTTTGATTTGTTTGTTTTGTGATTTTAATGTCTTTCTTATTCTGTAAAGCAGAATTGTGATGTACAAATAACCGCCTGATGTCAGATCTACCCTGATTCCATTGAGTTTGGCTCCGAGCGTTTTGGTTGCCAGTTGCCAAGCACCGTCACCGTCGCCAAAACCGGGTCACATAAAGTAACTACAATTAAAAGTTAGTTGGATAAAAGTTGAGATACTTTCTATTTAAAAAGTTGAATGTGTTATATAAAGCAAAATGTCAAGACTTAATAAGATGTTAGATAAAGGCCCAATGGTGGAATATTGTCACTTCAGTTTATGCTAATGTCTATGTTTCTATCTACTTCAAAGGTCCACTACGCAACTTTTGTGGTGGATGTTCTCCTTACCATGGAGATTATATTCCTTTGCCTGGAATGTTCCACAGTATGGCATTTTAACTTATCTATCTCAAGGAATACCGGGAGTTGACGCCATTGGGTCAAGAGGCGACCCCATTCACAGTAAGATTACATGTTTTTTCAAGGTAAGTTTGCGCATTTAAACATCAGTAATTGAATAAATTGAAGACAGACAAGTCGAATGCCAAACTGCGAAATATTCTAGCTAAAGAATTAACATCTCCATGGAGACAAGCAGGTAAGCAGACCATCCACCAACTTACATATTGCTCCTTTAATGCAGGATAGCATATGGTTTAGCATCGCTTCTAATTTAAGTTAGTTCATTCAGTCCTGGTTTAGTCCTGGTTTAGTCTTGGTTTAGACCTGGTTTTGTCCTGGTTTAGTCTTGGTTTAGTCCTGGTTTAGTCCTGGTTTAGACCTGGTTTGGTCTTGGTTTAGACCTGATTTAGACTGGTTTAGTCCTGGTTTGGTCCTGGTTTTGACCTGGTTTAGACCTGATTTAGTCCTGGTTTAAACCAACAATACCAGTTGCCAAGCACCGTCACAGAGGCTGTTTGGAGAAAAGTTCATTTTCTCTTTGTCTGCAAAATGAAGGTGAGATTATATAATTACATAAGATTATATAATTATATAAGGCAAGAGTTCAATGCAACACTGACGTTAGCAAATGGTCCAGTGGAACAGATCTCCAGCCCCTCAGAGTGTGAGGGGTGGGCTTCAGTATGTGAGGGGTGGGCTTCAGTATATGAGGGGTGGGCTTCAGCCCCTCAGTATGTGAGGGGCGGGTTTCAGTTTGATTATACTGAACAACATTGATGACTTTTGCCCATTCAAACTTACAACACTGTTTTGGATTGTTAATTGCTATGGCAACGGTGCTACATGCTACATGCTAATGGAGCTTCTTATTATTGTGTAATGTCTTATCTGTGACAACAACAGTTATAAATTTATCTAGAATAATTTACTGCAGAGAGCACATGGTTTGGTATGACATTTAGTCCTGGTTTAGTCCTGGTTTAGTCCTGGTTTAGTCCTGGTTTAGTGCTGGTTTAGTGCTAGTTTAGTCCTGGTTTAAACCTGGTTTAGTCCTTGGTTTAGTCCTGATTTAGTCCTGGTTTAAACCGGGTTTAAACCTTGTTTGTCCTGGTTTAAACCTGGTTTAGACCTGGTTTAGTCCTGGTTTAGTCCTGGTTTAGTGCTGGTTTAGTCCTGGTTTAAACCTGGTTTAGTCCTGGTTTAGCCCTGGCTTAGTCCTGGTTTAAACCTGGTTTAGTCATTGTTTAGTTCCATTTAGCCACCTCAGAAAGTCCCTCTAGCTCTAAGTTGCTTTAGCTGTTAAAAGTTTTATCTCAATGTTATTTATTTTTTATTTTTTTTACATAATTGCTGCTGACAAGTTTGTTGCATTTTAAATTTGGTAAAAAAAAAAAAAAACATAAACAAAAATACAATTTACAAGTCTGATATGATCCTCAGTAGTCTGTGGATAATTCAGCTGTCAACAGCCAATAAGATATACTCAGATATACTCGGATATACTCAGGTATACTTAGATATACTCAGATATACTCGGATATAAACAGATGTACTCAGATATACGCGGATATGAACAGATATACTCGGATATAAAGAGATATACTCAGATATACACAGATATACTTGGATATATTCAGATATATTCGGATATACTCGGATATATTTGAATATATTTGGATATACTCGGATATACTCAGATAAACTCAGATAAAAACAGATATACTCAGATATACTTGGATATAAACAGATATACTCGCATGTACTCAGATATACTTGGATATACTCAGAAGATATACTCGGATATAAACAGATATACTCGGATATACTTGGAAGATATACTCGGATTTAAACAGATATACCGGGATATACTCGGATATACTCAGATATACTTGGATATACTCAGAAGATATACTCGGATATAAACAGATATACTCAGAGATACTTAGATATACACGGATATACTCTAATGAAAACAAATATACTCGGAAGATATACGCAAATATAAACAGATATACTCAAAAATACTCAGATATAATCAGAAATACTCGGATATACTCAGATATACATGGATATGATCGGATATACTCGGATATAAACAGATATACTCAGATAAACTTACATATACATGGATATACTAAAATATACTCAGATATACTCAGATATAATCAGATATACTTGGATATACTCTGATATACTCAGATATACTCAAATATACTCAGATATACTCAATTATACTCAGATATACTCGGATATAAACAGATTTACTCAGATATACTCGGATATACTCGGAAAATATACTCAGATATAAACAGATACACTCAGATATACGCAGTAATACTCGGATATAAATGGATATACTCAAATATACTCCGATATACTCGGATATAGATGGATGTACTTAGATATACTCGAATATAAACATATATACTCTGATATACTTGGATATACTGGGATATAATCAGATATACTCCGATATACTTGGCTATACTAGATATACTTAGATATACTCGGATATACTCAGATATACTCGGATATACTCATATATAGTCGGATATACTCAGCTATAGTCAGATAAACTCAGATATATACAGATATATTCAGATATAGTCAGATATATTCAGATATATTCGGATATACTTAAATATATTTAGATATAATCAGATATACTCAGATGTACTCGGATATGCTTGAATATAGTTGGATATACTCGGATATAGTCACATATACTCCAATATACTCGGATATAGTCAGATATACTCAGATATAGTCGTGTATAATCGGATATACTCAGATATACTCAGATATGCTCAGATATACTCGAATATACCAAGATTTAGTCAGATATACTCAGATATACTCAGATATAGTCGTGTATAATCGGATATACTCAGATATAGTCAGATATACTCAGATAAACTCAGATATATACAGATATACTCAGATATACTCATATGTACTCGGATATACTTGGATATAGTTGGATATACTTGGATATACTCAGATATAGTCAGATATACTCAGATACACTCAGATATGCTCAAATATTCTCAGATACACCTGGATATACTCAGATATAGTCGGATATACTCATATATACATAGATATAAACAGATATACTCAGATATAATCAGATATACTTAGATATATTCAGATATACTCGGATATACTTGGATATACTTGGATATAGTCAGATATACTCAGATATAGTCAGATATACTTGGATATACTCGGATAAAAACAGATATATTCAGATATACTCGGAAAGACTCAGATATACTGAGATATAGTCGGATATAATCAGATATACTCAGATATGCTCAGATGTAGTCAGATATAATCGGATATACTCAGATATAGTTAAATATACTCAGATATAAACAGAGATACTCAGATGTACACAGATATACTCAGATATACTCAGATTTACTCGGATATACTCAGATACAGTCAGATATACTCGAATATAGTCGGATATACTCAGATATACTGAGATATATACAGATATATACAGATATACACAGATATACTCAAAGATACTCGGATATACTTGGATATAGTCAGATATACTCGGATATACTCGGATATAGTCAGATATATTCAGATATACTCAGATATAATCAGATATACTCGGATATACTCAGAAATAGTCGGATATACTCGGATATACTCAGATAACTCAGATGTACTCGGATATACTCGGATATAATTGGATATATTCGGATATAGTCAGATATACTCCGATATACTCGGATATAGTCAGATATACTTAGATATAGTCAGATATAGTTGGATATACTCGGATATACTCAGATATCGTCAGACATACTCAGATATACTCGGATATACTCAGATATACTCAGAAATAGTCGGATATACTCAGATAACTCAGATGTACTCGGATATACTTGGATATAATTGGATATATTCGGATATAGTCAGATGTACTCCGATATACTCGGATATAGTCAGATATACTCAGATATAGACAGATATAGTTGGATATGCTCGGATATACTCAGATATAGTCGGATATACCTGGATATACTCAGATATCGTCAAGTATACTCAGATATACTTGGATATACTCAGATATACTCATATATAGTCAGATATACTCAGATATACTCAGATATAGTCAGATATACTCGGATATAAACAGATATACCCAGATATAATCAGATATACACGGATAGGCTTAGATATATTCAGATATAGTCGAATATACTCACATATACTCAGATATACTCAGGTGTAGTCGGATATACTCGGATATACTCAGCTATAGTTAGATATACTCAGATATGGTCAGATATACTCAGATATACTCAGATATACTCAGAAATAGTCGGATATACTTGGATATACTCAGATACAGTTGGATATACTCGGATATACTCAGCTATAGTCAGATATACTCAGATATATACAGATATACTCAAATATACACAGATATACTCAGATATACTTAAATATAAGTGGATATACTCAAATATACTCAGATATAGTCAGATATACTCAGTTATACTGGATATACTCAGATATACTCAGATATAGTTGGATATACTCAGATATACTCGGATATAAACAAATATACTTGGATATACTCAGATATATTCGGATATACTGGTATATACTCGGGTATATAGCCGGATACACTCAGATATGGTCAGATATAGTCAGATATACACAGATATACTCAGCTATACTCAGATATAGTCAGATATAGTAGGATATACTCGAGTATATTCGGATATACCCAGATTTAGTCAGATATACTCAGATATACTCAGATATACTCAGATATACTCAGATATACTCAGATATACTCAGATATACTCAGATATAGTCAGATATACTCGGATATAGTCGGATATAGTCGGATATACTCAGATATACTTAGATATACTCAGATATACTTAGATATACTCAGATATACTTAGATATACTCAGATATACTTAGATATACTCAGATATACTTAGATATACTCGGATATAGTCGGATATACTCAGATATACTTAGATATACTCAGATATACTTAGATATCATCGGATATACACTACGGCCCCGTTCAGCTCACACAGAGTTCAAATGAGGGACTATCGATCGGCCCGCAGCTGCCAGCTCGTGTCAGGTCCGTCCTTATCAATAGCTCTCATTTGTCCCTCCACAATGGCTCTATCTGTGCCCGATACAATCCAACCCGCTGGAGCGTGCATCCACGGAGCGTACACAGATATTTTAATACTTACCATGTGTTTCTGCAGCCGCTATCCAATGCAAAACGAGACAAAAGCACCAGAGAAGCAAGTAGAGCCAATCCATTGCGTGAAAAGTCTGTGCCAAACGCGTAAAGCTGCCAAACTGTCGTCAAAAGGTGGAAAGTTAATGTTAAAGTTGTTTAAATTTGAGCCGGAGCAAAGAAGCCGGGCATTTTTGAGGCGGTTTGTCCTAGACGCCAAAGTAACGGGAGCTCCAGTGGTTTAGACCTGGTTTAGTCCTGGTTTGTGCATGCTTAAATCCTGGTTTAGTACTCCTTGGGTTTAGCTCCCCAACGCCAAAAAACTGCGCCGAACAAAACGCAAACTTTAGCCATTTACTATAAGAAAGACATGTTGGTTTTCTAATGACGAACACTCCAAGAGCAAAAGTTCCAAACCCGCTTGCGTGTCTTGGAGTAACTTTGTGAGTTTTCTTTGGTTTGCAGGACTTTGGCAAACGTTTAGGCGCGGGCTAAAAGTTGCCTGAAGTTGCAGTAGTGGAACATCTGTCATCCAGTCACTTTGCTCCACTCGGCGCGCGCTGGAGCCGACACTGCCCACCGCTGCGCTCTGCCCGAGACTGCCCACCGCTGCGCTCACCCCGCCGGTCAAGTCTAGAGGAGACGGCCCGGGCAGGGGGAGTGAACCACGCACACCACCAGGGCCGTGCGCACGACTCTGGGAAAACCGAGGTTCAGGAAGTTGCTCCCCATTTGAGACCTGCTTTAGACCTGGTTTAGTCCCGGTTTAGTCCAAATCTACACCTGGTTTAGACCTGGTTTAGTCCCGGTTTAGTCCAAATCTAGACCTGGTTAAGACCTGGTTTGGACTCGGTTTAGTCCAAATGTAGACCTTGGTTTTTACTGCCGGTTCTAGTCGTACATATAGTGGTTAAATCCTGTTTAGACCTGGTTTGGACCTGGCTTGGTTTTGGTCTAATACTGGTCTAGTCCTGGTTTAGCCCTG
>KN478384.1:23600-37446 GCA_000787095.1 Periophthalmodon schlosseri
ATTCTGGCTGGTTTTATTTGTACGTTTTTGTTTGTTCAAATTATGAAGTTGATAAAAATCAACCCATTTAAGCAGATCTCAAACAGTAATAAAAAATACTTTTACATTTCAGTCCTGTTCAAAAATATAGTGGAGTAGGAAGTACAAATACCTGCTCTCAAAAGTAGTGAATTAAAAGTAAAAAATATGTATTTTAAAATTTACTAAAGTAAAGTACAGATACCTAAAATTTGTAAAGTACTTTATTTCTTTTACTTATCTAAAGGTTAAATTTCACCACTGCATTTAAACACTTTTGCTTCATTCTAATATTCAATTGTTGAATGCTAATGCAATGTGCTGTATAGTGTATAGGATGCGCTGAATAGGGCATCAAGAATCACAGCAAAATAGCATTGTGAATAAATGAATATTCAGTCAAATTATGTATCAACCTGCTAACCCTATTTGACCTCTGAAAAGCATGCTGTTCTTCTGGTCAGTTTAGTTCTCTCAAATTATATAACCATGTGGGTATGTTTTAAAATATGTACTTTGTTCAAAATCCTAATAATAAAAATAATGTAGTTTGACCTCACAGTTTCTCTAAAAGAACAGTAAACCATAAACTTCACACCAATAATCCAATCTAATTATTGGGTTATCTAGTTACTGCAGTTATCAGATTTTTCTGGTCATGTTATGATGTTATGGTCATTTTAGGATGACAAAATATTTGACCTTTAGCAAACAAAAAAACATAAATAATGAAGCTTTAGTTCATCTTTCCTTGATTGTAAAGAAAAAATTCAAACTTTTGGTATAGTGAATCCTGTAAGGCCTGAGCATAGACTGTGTTCATATTGTGAAGGTCATGTCAGGCAGCTGAAAGTGGGTCTGCTCATGTCTTCAGGCTGTTGGCACTTTGGATCCAGCACATTGTTGTAGATGAACGCCATAGTGCTCTGTTTATAGCCTAAAGGGAGGCATGAAGTGGCACCTCACAGCTTCATATTACCTCTGTATTCAGTGTCTCAAGTGTAGAAAAACTCTGTCTGTTTGTTGTACCATAAAATATGCAAACACTCCTATCAGCGCTGAGAGATGAATGTTTTAGTGGTGCCAAGACTTGTGCTGTAACAATGAACAAATGTAAGCAAACCATGGGAGGGCGATATGGCTAAAATGTATCTTTTTTTTGTCCCTATAGTGCATTGATATGTGTAGGAAAAGTATAATTATAACAGTTATAACATTGTTCGGTTTCAGATGACATCCCAACATTCCATAGGCCAATGTTCTTTAATACAGATGGGGGCAGCTAAACTTATTATTGTTGAAAATGCAGATTTTTGTTGTATATAGTATATATACATATAGTATATAGTGAGTTTTTTGTCTAGTCCAAAAGGTAAATTCACAAATGTAGAACCTGATCATTTACATTTTTGATATTTAATGGAAAAGTACAAAGTAAACAATAGGCAAAAATGGTTCTTGCCTCCTATCTGAGAGTATGACATCATCGCATTCTAGAGTCTGAAAACCACCAAAGTAAAATTAACTTTTGGCTCTTATTTTAAACTGTTCTTTTTGTAACTCATTTTGCAGCATCTAATTCTGATTTTATGAGCAATGTTTTTCCTCAACAACAAGAACCTAAATTCCTGACATAATTGTTGTTTGCCTGAAGCAAAAGAGTTACTTGTCAAAACGCTGTCATAGTCCTAGGCTATCTAGGTTAGAGGTGATAATGACAAAAATTAACATCTCAATGTGTCCTGATAATGAATCTAACAGAAATGTGCTTTAAATGTATTAGTTGAGGTTTAAGTATCACAGATTTAAAAGGACTGTAAATGAACCATGAAAGAGCATGAAGTGAAATGTATTGTTTGAAAGATTACAACTAAAAGGTTTTTATTTTCAAGTAGCTTTTGTTACTGCAAATTTTTTTAAATTAATTCGATATATTGCCCAGCTCCTCTCCAGGGTCTACTTTGGTCAGGAAGTGCATTACAAGAGCTTGTTGATCTGTCAGTTCGTAATGCCACTCCTCTGAACACATGGGTTTCCAGAGGTTTTAACTATGTGAAAGAGCTCCTCTCCTCTTCCTCTGCTCCACACCCCCTCAGCGCCTTTAACGAGTGGACTGGTGAAGGCTAGCTCTCACTAATGACACTTACTAACTAGGTGCATGTTTTAATTGCTTCCTGTGGCTAACGGCTTTGGGCTGGAACCTCATGGGGAGCAGTTGGTTGTCTCTTTACTCCCAACACTCCCATTTAGTGTGGAAAAGTTTTACTGAATATAAAAAATTATAATAGCAATTCTAAATGTATGGCTCATTACAAGTGAAGCTAGCTTATTTGAGGTGTGATATGTTGCAACAAAAATATTGCATTAATTGAAAGTACTTTATTCCACTGACAGAGTAATCCTAAAGCAAAATTATTCTAGTAAACTCTTTTTAATTGAACCATATCATAAACAAAAGTCATGAGCTGCAATAAATAAACAGCGCTATTAAACATTTAAGTATAGTCTTGTTAAGAATTTAATCAAGCTTGAATTTTGGATGTACATTAAAGTAAAATAATCATACTATACAAGCTAAGAATTGACCCTAAAAATATAGTTTATATATAGGGTTGGTGGCACCCAAAAAATCTTTCCATACCTGGATGATTTTAAAAAAACATTCATAAAATCTGTAAGGTATTATGATTACTACACCTTTATGAAAACATGACAAAAGACTTCATAATGAACTAATTGTTTCTTAAGAATGATTCTGGCTTAAGGTTGGGAAATAATTAAGTAGTTTCTAACTCCTAACTGTAAATACTAAGCCTGAATAATTTTGAATAAACTATTAGTTAACTCTTGGTTCATTATGACTGAAGTCTTCTTATGTAATTAAGGCCTAGCTGTTATAAAGTGTAACCAATAAATCCATGCCCAATACTTCGAGTATAGAGATGTAATAGTTATGTTGACAGTGCTACACACAGTCTGTTGTAGAAGCAGTCGCTTGTGGAGCTGCTGGATTGACAGGGCGTGTTGTGGATACTTGTGTTTGCCTGTGTGCACTGAACACCAGCCAGCTCCACTTGACTTTGATTTAGTTTGACAGTTTTATGGCACCAGGCCGAAGTTATGGATGTATTTCTGTACTCCCCCTCCATCAGCCATCAGTTAACAACACATAAACTACATATAAGTACATTTCGGTTTTCATTTTCAAGTTGCCTATATATAAAATTTTCACCTATTTTGCTCTTCCTGTAAAACATGAGTTGTAGCTCAATTTCCTCAGTAAGACACTCTGAAGAACCACATGAGCAGAAGGCCATAAATTACACGCGAGTCCCATTGGTATTTTTGTTTGTTTTTAGGAGACCCTAAATTATTTTATCGATCAATATGTTTATAAATGAGATAAATGAGTTCTCATTTTACGGCGGTTAAAAAAGAAATAATAAATTTAATAAAATAAATTAATGATAGAATAAATTAATAAATAAAATCAGATAAGCTACTTAGTTTTTTTGCTTACTTTATTGAGCTGCGGTGTCTAAAATCGTAATAAAATTTGAAGTATGAAACAAGTAAAAAATTGCAGAAAAGGGAAACCAAAAAAAAAAAAAAAAAAAAAATAGATAAAAATACTCAGATATTAATTTTGTCCACATTGCACGCGATCGGAATAAGTGATCATTTTAAAGTCTACATCTAATTATAAAGCTTTTTAACTATCAAGAATCACATTAGATTAGAAATTGTACGTCTTAGTTTTGCATCATCATAAACATATAAGCCTACTGTCAAAATACTAAGATAAAAATGAATGCTTGCATGCTTGAATTGACAGACATTTTACACCATAACTTGTATTAAATAATAATATGATACTATATATTGTATGTTTTTATTGCCTCCGTGGTCTGTTTAAATCACTAGAATGTATAATTGGACATCGGCTTCCAAATATCAGCTGAGCCGATATCCTGGTTGGAAATATAAATCGATGACTAGTTATTAATCATAGGTGACTTAAAGGAAATAAATGGTATTTTCAGTCTCTGCACTGGTATCGGTTGATATTGGGTATCGGCTATAGTATCAGAATTTGCATAGGAACTGAAAAAGCTGGATCGATGCATCCCTAGTAAATATAGTGACATGCTTTCACTTGCTCAGGCGCTCTGGCCATATGAAATAAATATTTTTTATGAATAATATTTGTAAATGAAAGCCGTATTAATCCTTCATTATTATTTTCTTATACATATGCGGTGAGAGTGTCTGAATACGTTTCTCTGTCTCACAGGTTGGCTGGAGCACTGCGAGGGACTATTACACATTCTTGTGGTCGCCTCTGCCAGAGAACTATGTGGAAGGCACCGCAGTTAACAGAACCGTGGTCTTTCAGGGTAAGATCATACCATAGTTTTATATAACTTTGACACCTTTTAATAACCGCATGTCAGAGGATCACTCGGAGGCTTGTTAAACTTTTTATACTACATCAGGGGAAAAAAATCAAATGAAAATCTTCCCCATTTTATTTTATGTTGGTGTTTATGACATTTTGAGCTGACTTTTTATTTCCTCTCATATACTGAAAAGTGGCTCTAGAGCATAAATTAATAAATCAGGGACTGTAAATGGAAATTACTATATAGTTATAATCTGGTTCAAAACTCTGTTTTCTTGAGCTAATAAGCAACAATTTATGTTGTTGGTTTGTAATTTCTCGTAATGTGATTAGTTTAAAAGGTCAGAAGAATTTGTGTTGTATATTTCCTTTTAGATTACAGTCTGTTTTATTTCTTGCAGGATATTATGTGCCCAACGATGACGGAGAGTTTTACCAATTCTGTTACGTGACGCACAAAGGCGAGATCCGGGGGGCCAGCACACCGTTCCAGTTCCGCGCCAACAGCCCCACAGAAGAAGAGCTGCTCACGGTGGAGGATGAATGCAACTCTGACATCCTGGTCGTCACCACCAAAGCTGGATTCCTGGAGGTACAAGCTCTTTCGTTTATATTCAGTAAATATATTCAGTATTATATTTGGTGCTTGACATCATCACAAGCCAGCTAGTAAAATGGTAGATTTCATTTTGGCCACAAACCCTGTTAGTCCCACTAGCCACTTGAATAGCTTGAAAAACGTAATTGGCTGTCGAGTTTCATACCTATTCCTCCCAGTCTTTACTTGGTCTACTTAAATATTTTTGATTCCTATCCAAACATAAAATCAATTTCACCTAGGTTTATATCTTTTAAGCCAGAAGAATACATTTTATATCAAATTATTTATTATAAACTACAACTACCGTAATTGTGAAAAAAGACAGTGAGCAAATAAGTTTATGTCAAGTCCTGATTATATTGAGTAGTAAATTATAAATAATTATATCTTTGTTTTCACTTGTAGAAATATCTTGTTAAATAAATACAATTACCTTTCACAACTCTTATTATAACATTTTTTTCCATGCAGCAAAAGATGGAGGAGGTGCAGAGGGAGAAGGACGAGTTGGTTAAGAACATGACAGTTCTGCAGAAACAGAAGGAGCAGCTGGAGGCGGAGAAAGAGGCTCTGCTCAAAGAGTGTGAACACGAGAAGGAGAGCTACGCACAGCTCAAGAGAGAGAACCAGGTGAGAACAGGGATCAATGGTCATATAAAATAAATCATCTGTTTTTACTGCAAAAATGTACATATATGAAAACAGTCTCTCAGCACCCCCTAGTGGCACGATGAAGCCTGAGTACACACTTTCTTTAAACTTTACTTTTTTGGCTTCATTCAAAGTTGCACACACACTACATCAAAATTAAGACCAACCTGGTACTTAACCAAGACTCGCCCACTAGGTCTAGAACAGGACCAAACCCTGTTTAAATCTGGACTAAACCAGGATCCTAAGTGACCCATAAAACCTCCTGTATTATTTATTTATAGTGACACAGTTGATCATTTGAAATGCTATACAGAAAGCTAATTACACCACATTGTTTCTGTGGTCCATATTATTTTGACAATGCAGGAAACAGTATCAACTTAAGCCTAAATCTTTGTGCAAAGTATATTGTTAAAATAAAGTGACACTGGGGAGCTACATTCTGTCCAGTTTGAATTAGGCCTTAATATATCTTAAATGTCAGTGTCTCAAATCCATGTGTTCTTTTGTTCATTATCATTTTTATTTTACCCTCAAGGACATCCAGAATTCCTCACAGGCTCTGCAAGAAGAGAAAGAAGAAGTGAAGAGAAGACTTGAGGAGGCGACTTCCAGAGTTATTCAGCTGGAAGAAGATCTGATTGGTGTCACGCAAAAGGGCTTGCAAAAAGAAACTGAACTGGACAAGTAAGCTGAAATTAGAAGATAAAATACCCCATATATTACTGTGCTGGCATTGTGATAATTATCTGAATGTTTAATATTTTTCTAGTCTCAGAGACAGAGTCAAGAAACTTACAACAGAGAAGGATGGACTGGAATCACATCTTAAGAACGAACGGGATGAAAAGGAGCTCTACAAGGTACGCTTGTAAATGAACAATTTCGTATGTTCTATTTGCTTCTTTGATATTTAGTCTGTCTTGCATTAAATCTCCATGCCTGACTGTGTTTATGTAAAATAGATACACCTAAAAAATCGGGAGCTGGAGAACACTAAACTGAGTGCAGAGCTGCAGATGTTGAAGTCTGTGGATGTAAACAAAGAAAACACCATTGCCCAGTTCAAAGAGGAAGTGGGGCGGCTTCAGGCATGCCTCGCTGACAAAGAGAAACAGTACAGAGAGATCCTGGCCAAAGTCCCACCACTGGTATGAAAGAAATATCACTTCAGGTTCAGGCTTAGGTGACTTTAATTGCACCCGTAGGTAGATTTGTTTTGCAGCAATTTTCAGGTTTGGCATCAATGCAAATTAAGGCAGTACAGACACATAATCAAACATTCAAACATTCACACTGGCTCAGCTCATGGAAAAAGTACACATCTTTCATTGTACTTTTTTTCTTGGTAATATGACTCATCCTTACCGCAATCCTTACCTTTGTCCGAAGATTGTAAATTACCAGGGTACATGTTTAATATTTTCTTGGTAATAAAATTCAAACAGCAATGTTAAATGCAATTATACTTCATTATACCAGTCTAACGTTTAACTATAGTTACTATATAACTATTTTCATCCCATTACCATGTTATTACTGCGCTGTAAAGTAAATTGCAACTGTGAGATAAATTAGTTGGACTACAGTTGTTTTGGAAATCTCATTGTGTCATATTTGAGCTTAGTTTTTCTTATAGAGTGACATGAAAGCCCTGAAGGAGCAACTGCGACAGAAAGAAGACCAGCTTTTGGCCAATCAGCAACAGTCTACTTTGCTGGCGGCTGAGCTGAGAGATGCCTCAAGTGCCCGGGACCGCACCATGTCTGAACTGTACCACTTAAAGGTGGAGGTGGATACTCTACGTCAGGTCAAGGCGGAGGTTCAGACCAAATGTGTCTGTTTGGAGCGCCTGGTGGATCAGCTGAAGGCAGAGATCAAGCAGGAAGCAGTAAGGATAATCATAAAGTTATATTAGATTTAAGACTGCATTCAAGCTTGTTCCGGTTTGGTCCTGTTTCAGTCCTTCCATCGTGTTTAGTCCCAATTTTTATGTGGTGGTTAACACATTCTTAAACAAACGTTATTTAAGCAATGTTGTCAGTAAAATAATAATAAAGGCTAAACAAAGAGAGTACTTGGACACTGTAGACCAATATAGAAGATGACTATTAAATTTAAAATATTTTATCGATTACTATTAAGACTCTCTGACGTTGTATCTTTAGCCTAATTTACTTTCATTCACATTGTCTAATGTGGTAGCATTGTTCTAGTTAGTGGCCAGCTTGCATCGTTTATTTTCTCAGCTTAATAAACAAATACCGGTACTCGAAATGAAAAGTTAAATTAATGTGATATAAACTGCCAGATGAAAAGCAATTCATGTTAATAAAACATTTTTACTTGTAAAATCCTCCTGATTATATTGTGCCCTGCATAATTCCGATTATTGAATAACAAATGAATCTTGTCACCCGTACAGCAGGCCAAAGCTGAGGAGGACACTGCTGACCCCGCTCTTGTGGCCGAGCTGCAGAGAGAAGTGGAGGACCTGAAGCTGCGGCTGCACATGGCTGCCGAGCATTACAAGGAGAAATACAAGGAGTGTCAACGACTGCAGAAACAAGTGCTCCGGCTCTCAGACCAGCAAGGAGTATGTACTTAAGGTTTTTACTGATAAAACCATACAACTAGGCCTGTCAAGATAATACATTAATATATAAAAAACTGCAATAACGGAGATAACCCAATACTGAAGACCACTTAATACCACTGACACAATAACACTAAAGCATGATAATCTCAGTAAACCCCTTTCTAAGTAAACCATATTGTAAACACAACATGAACTCTAATAAATAAGGCCAGTTAGTATAGTCATTATCATAGCATACACACATCTATTGGCAACATTAAAATTTGCGGTTCTTTGTGTATCTCTTGCCACCCCAGTAGAACTAATGCTCCCTTTTTTAATCTGTAGGAGCTGAAGAAAAGCTCAGCACAAGAGGCAACAACAATTCCACCGACCGTGAGCCCAGACACATCTGTCCCAGGTACCCAAGTCTTGATACTCTTCATGTTTCTCACTTTTACTTATATGTAATGTTTTGTTTTTATTTGTTTAAGGTTATTTATTGGTTAATTTCTTTGTGTTCACAGGCAGTCCTGGTTCAGCAGATCCTATGCTAGAGGCAATCATCCAAGAAAAACTGAAGGGGATAAGCAGAGAGGCATCTGATAGGAATGATAAGTACAGGAAGTGCAAGCAGATGTTGATGGTAAACATATTTTATGGCAGTGTTGCTCTACTTTATTTACTGTTGTTTTTCTGTACTTGCTTGCAAAAAGCTGTGAAGGGATTAGTGTACTTGGTACTTCATTGTGCTTCCTCAAAAGTTTAACAATCCCCTTTCCTCCTGAGGGTTTTGGACAGCAGAATGATTTTGTTGTCCTAATTTGTTATTTGTTTGTTGGTTTTGCAGGAGGAAAAAGAGAGAAGCTGTATGTATGCTGACGAGCTTACAAAGATGGAAGTGAAATTTAAGGAACAAGTGAAGATCAATGAAAATCTGAAACTTCAGCTGGCGGCAGAGGAGGACCGCTACAAGGTGAATATTTGAGATTGCCAGATGCCAGCAAAGCTCTTGTTAAGGTGTAAAGCACGGCAGACCTTTAGACTGTCTTAGCTCTCCGATGTAGCGTTTGATGGTCTTTGCTTTGGAGCACAGTCGCTCTGTTGTTTATAGGCAGGACTATCTGGGGATGACATTTTACTGCTGTTTATGTCAGAGTCCGGACAGAAGTATGGTTTGGCTCTGGGGCATTGTCTCTAGTTGCTTTGTTAATGCTACACTTGGCTCAGATCAGGCGGATATTTGCTTTGTGTCTGGTAGAAATTAAAAGAGGTTATTTTGCTTTGATCATTTACTCACAATGAAGCTTTTTATGTTTGCATGCATTTTAGGACTGCAAGATCTGTCTCAAACAAATCAAAATTGCAATTGAAATGGTCGCAAAGGCTGCAGTTATTAAAGAAGCATAATTTTCACTGTAAACAATTGAATATCTGATGTCTGATTACATATAGAATATGTATATAGAATACTAAATGTCGACAAACATGCTCTGAAATGCAGGGGATTCTTGTATTAGTTTAGCAGGTCATATTGCAGTCTTCTCTCAAATCTTAATGCTCCTGGACTGGTTTGATATGTAAACTTTGTGATATTTCTGATAAACATTGAGATTTATGTTTTAATGGCAGAAAGCGCAATTATTTTTTTATGTTTTTTTTTTTTTCCAAAAATCGTGCAGCCTTAGTGCATTTTAATCATCAATAGGATCTTCATTCTTATTATTTCTTCTGTTTTCCCAGAGCCAGGTTGCTGAAAAAGGCCGTGAGCTGAAGGAACTGAAAGATGCACTAGCGCTTGTTGTGAGAGCAAAGGAAAAAACGGAGGGGGTTTGTGACAGCTTTCATTTTCTGGTTTTATAGACTTCATTCACACAAAAAACTGCAATTCAGTGCCATTTTGCAACTACCACTCAGGCTTTTTAATGTGCCTTTAATTGAAGAAGCAAAGTAAATGAGTTCTGTTTTTCCATTACATTACTTTGAACCACACTAAGGTTTTTTGGGACCTAAACTGTTGCTTGGAGGTAATACTGGTACAGCTAAGAGGAGCAGAATGACCCAATTTGAGGTTCAGACTGCAAATTAAATTGGCGTCTGCAGTTTACATCACTTAAACACAACACTTCATTCTCTTTGAAAATGAGCCGTTTTGGTGTTAATTAAACTGCGTGTGTAAAAGCAGCGTCAGGACTTCAGGGCTGTTGTGTGACTGAAAGTAGTATTTGCGTACTTCTCATTTCCTATAACTTACATTTATATAAAGCATAGAGCTACTTGTTTATGGAAAAAATGATCTGGATTAATTGAAATCTTGAAACAATGTTTTGACAAAAAACTGGAGAGAAAGAATAGACTTTGTCAATGATGCTTTGTCAAAATCTGAAAACACTTTCTTGCCATTGTCAGTGAACAAATTCAAAGACTAGCAATAGTGCAACATAAAACAATGAATATAAATGCTAAAATGTATAAAATGACATGCATGTGATTCAGTGTAGACTTAACTCCAGGTTTTGTTGGGACAGAATAAGCACCCATCATTGAAAACAAAATGTACTGGTAATATATATTTTTACACACAATTTTTGTAATTGATTGAAACAATTACAATGCCTGTATGTAAGATTTTGTTAGATTAATTGAATGGCATGTTAATTTGTATGTCAATGTTTTTTTTTTTTCCAGGATAAAAGCAGTAGCTCCAAAAAGGCGGATCAGACAGCTGGTGAGAAATCCAATGTGGAAAACGTGCAGTCCGGAGTGCCTTTATTCCTGCAGTACCCAGTCCCTTATGCCCAAGATGCCCCCACGCCTCTACTGGTGTCACAGAGCCCCAGCAAGCTGCATTTTGGCAACCCCTACTCTATCTCAGACCCTAAAGGCACGTGTCTTTTTATAAAGCATGTTTTATTCTCTCAATTACTGTAAGGGCTGCAAGATCAATCACAATCTAATTGAAATTGCAATTTGAGAGGTCATTATGAGCAGAGCACAAAGGTTGCAATTATTTGAATTATAAAAACTACCCCAAATAAATATCCTGCCTCAATGAGGTCCTTTTTAAAAATACTAATCAGCTTACCCTGTAGTTTAAGACCTCTACAAACATGTTCTGTTATTACTTAATTAGTTTAGCAGTTCAACTCAGTTTTCTCTCATATTTAATGTGCCTGTTAAATGTAGACAGTAAAATGAATGTTTATTTTTGACATTGTAAAGGGTGCACTATACAACTGCTCTGGTATACGGTTCACTACCTCCTAGTCTCCATTGATGTTATTGCTTTGACTAAAATGTTCCCCAAAAGGGCATCACATTTATTTTGCAGCATTTGTTCAACCACATGTATTTTTATTATTCACAAATTCCTTTGAAAAACATTCTTAACTGTGAGTGGGATCTCCTCTCTACAGATCTGTCCTGTAACTTATTTTCTAGGAACATTCTAGGCAAACGAATAGCATTAGCATGGAAACAAGGTGCTGGAGCCTTCATAAAAAAGTTACAAAGTGCATCTTTTACTAAAAATGTAATTGCGATAATCTGTCATTAAAAAATGCTATTAGACACTTTTCCAGCCCTACTGCACATGACATTTTCCTGTATTATTGTTCTACTCTAGATGAGGCAGATGAGGAGTTCTCTGATGACCAGCTTCTTAGACTGCCCCCTGTGGGACCACCCTCTTGGGACAGCAATGTAGTGTGTATTCAGCCAACCCGCAACCCCAGCCGCCCAGAGGGACCTGACGATTCAGCAGAAAAGCAGAATAACAACAACAATGTAGGCCCAAAAAACCTTAAAGCTTAACACACCCTTCTTTGTCTCTAAATGTCGGTTTTAATCAAAATGGCACTTATTTTTAGGGTAATACCAATGAACTGCCCGCAGCAGCCGAAACACCCAGCCCATTTACAAACGATGGACAAACTGCCTTCTGCTTTGATTCCAGGTAACACCCCATGCTCTCATAAATGCCATCTCAGTTTGCTGCAGCCCTCAGTGACTAAACCTGTGCATTGTAACATGTGTTAAGTGTTTGTTCTGGTGCACAGCTCTGCACTGGGACCACCGACCACCCACTCTGAATAAGACAGATGCTTTTTATTATACAAGTTACACATGTGGGGGGACCTTTCATCTGTACTGTGGAATATCACTACTACTGTCACTTAAAATCCTCACCAGGAGTGATTCTGTGAATATATTAGACTTTATTGATCCACAAAGGAAATAACTAAATGTGTTTTCGGTTAAGAGCAGCCCAAACAAGTGAATTTGTAGCCAGCCCCAGACACTCCTACTTTCTTTCAGTCTATCTGTCTGGGATCCTGTTCATAGCAAATCAGTTTTCTATCAAGGTGGTCCAATTACAGGTGTTTATTTGTAGCTATTTGTAGACATTTCCTCTCAAATATTTCTGTATCATTCAGAATAAAATCTTTTCTCATCCCAGTATTAAGATTTTTTTTCTTATAAAAAACAAACAAATATTATATTATATTTAGAGCTGGGCAGCAATTGAAATGTTTAATTGCAATTAATCGCATGTTGCATGCAAAGGTCAAAAAACAATATAATAAGGGTTTTTTGGCTTCGAAATAGCTCTTTATTTTACCATTTAGGGCTAAATTATACTTTAATATTCACCCGGTGCTTGCTGTTTTGAGACAGAGGAAAAGTCGAGCGCAGCGGCTCACAGACCGGAGTGGGGCTCTTTGATCCAGGTTTTTTGACTCATACATGTGACTTGTGTTAACGCGCAACAAAATAATTTATCCTATTAATGATTTTTTGAATTAATGCGATAAAACCCATTAAGATAGCATAGCCCTAATTATATACATTTTGGGGATTTTCTGATTCTTTTTTTTATCATTGCTATTGAATATCAAAAATAGTTTAATTCAGCCAAAGTCTGAGCTCAAAACCACATCCTCCTGTGATATTTACGGACAGAGGATTGGCGGTAGAATTCTCGATTGAAAGGACCCAAGCTGATCATTGCCATAAATGATGGCAAAAATGATAAATGATTACATGCACAGCTCTGGTTTGCTTACATGTTCTTTAAATACTTCTTCACTCCTAATTTCTTGTGTATCTTCTTTGCAGCATGGACATGAAACGTTGTCCACTTTGTGAGGTTATCTTCCCACCCAACTACGACCAGAGCAAGTTTGAGGAGCACGTCGAAAGCCACTGGAAAATCTGCCCCATGTGCAGCGAGCAGTTCCCGCTGGACTGTGATCAGAAGGTGTTCGAAAACCACGTGCTTACTCACTTTGATAGCCATCCGCTTAACTTTGATTAGAAAAACAAAATCTGTAAGTTCAGCCGGTAACCATAAATAAATAAATCATTCTACAATATTTTCTGCATGTAAAGGTGTGAGGATCGGCTGTTAAGAAAAATGTAACTTTTACTTGGGTAATAAAGCTAGTGTGTATAGATAAGGCAACTAAAGACATTTGAAAATCAGAAAGTTTGAATTGTTTTAAGGGGGTGAAAGACTGTTGTATGTACAGTATATAAAACTAACTTGATTGACTCAGTGATCACAATTACAACACATGGGGAACATATCAGG
>JACM01023799.1:0-16464 GCA_000787095.1 Periophthalmodon schlosseri
GATATAGATAGATAGATAGATAGATAGTACTTTTTTTTTTTAAAGCAGATTCCGCTCATAGCTAAGCGTAGTTTAAATACTGAAGCTCATATTTGAGTTCTGGAATTGTAATTTAAACATAAAGCCACACTTCCTCGCACACGTCCTCTTCATTCCTCTTGAAACTAAATATGGACGCCCACATAGCTATATTAAATACATTAGCTCTGTGACCCGGTGGTTAACAAGTGCAAATACATTCTACGTCCTTTTAAATATAGTGTGTGGCTTTGTTCACTCATTTCAGGGGAAAGATTATGAATAATACATGCTGTCATAGTGCAAATTAACATTGGGGTCGGATAGGCTTAGAGTTCAATTTGATTTTGCATTTAGATTTTTTTTCATGTAGTATTTTGGCCTGTAATCAAGCTCGCACAGACAGCTCCATTTTTTTAAATACTGTTTACTTTACACCTTTGTCTAAAATTCACATAATAAAAGTGTGTGCAGAAATTCCCAGGCAATTACCCATGGCTTCTTATCCAGAGCAGGCTGCATCACATCATTGACTTACAGTAATGGAAGTCGTTTGGATCCCTGCAAGGCAATTAAAATGGATATGAATGAAATACAATGGTGTTTTAAGTGTAGCCGCTCGTTTGCTCCCTCTCCTTAAGCAATTATCAGATGGCCTTGTCACTGGGGAAAAGGGCTTTTGGAATTTCGAATCAAGAAGTGAGATTGTAATATTGCTGGGTTTCAGATGACATCTCAACATTCTATAGGCAAATAATATTTAATTCAGATGGAGGGCAACTAAAATGAATATTGTTAAAATGCAGATTTTTGTTGTAATTCTAGGCATTAATGGGTCTAGTCACTAATAGAAATGATCAGGTATAATATTTGTGCATTTGCCTGTTAGATATTTCATGGCAAAGTACAATGTTATCAATAGAAAATTGATAACATCTGAGAGTATGACATCATCACACTGTAGAATCTGAAAACCACCAATGGGACCATACCAAAAAAAACAAAAAGATCCAAAAGCAATAGGACCATGCCACTTCAACTGTGATGTTGCATGAGCGATGTATTAAGTTCAAAGATGGGCTGTAGTTAACTTACTTAGAAATACAGTTACGGTTATAGCTCCCAGTTAGCATCTTTGAGTGTCCAAAAGGTGCTATAAAATTTTGAGGAATGATTATTATTGTGGTCTTAGTTTATATGCTAATAAGATGTTCTTTTGGGTAACTTTGTCACTTTCTTATGAACAAAGTCCTGCTTAAATTGGGAATCTCTTTTGCAGGACATCATTGTAGCACATACATGTTTTAAGTTGAAGGGGAAACTTGTGTTGAAATTATGTAATATTTTTCAGTATTAACTTCTCCACCGCCTTTAGCACGTCCAGAATTCAGACGCTCTAATTATCACACGCACCCATATCGTCATCCAGCTCCATTAGCTCCCGGTCCAACAACGTACCCAGTTTAAACTCCTTCTAACTTGGCCTCTCCATACATCCCCAACCTGATTCAGCCACACGCTGCGTCCCGCTCTCTGCTCCTCATCTGCTCCTCATCTGGTTCTCATCTCTGCTCCTCATCTGCTGCTCATCATCTGCTTCTCATCTGCTCCTCATCTGCTGCTCTCCTTCGCAGCCCTGTTCAGACTCTGCACAATGGGAGCTTGAGCCTTCAGACGCTCAGCACCCAGACTCTGGAACATGCTGCCTCTTCTCTTAAAAATGCATCTTTTTAAAGCTGCTTACAGTCTCTAATTTTAATGTTTGTGCTGTGTTTTAACACTTTCTTTGCCCTGATTTTACTGTAAGGTGGCATTGGGTCTTAGAAAGGCGCAAATAAATACATTTTATTTTTATTGTTATTATTATGGGAAACCGCTGGGAAGACCAGGTGCATCAGTGGGACGTCAGTAGCAAAAAAAAGGGAAAAAAAACTGCTGTTGTGTTATTAGACAAGAAACTTCACCCACATAGTATAAATGTGATGTGTTTGTGTGTTGGTCGTGGTCGGAGGGGCTGATGGCGCAGATTGGCAGTCTCATTTCCGTCATTCTACACCAGGGCAGTTGTGGCTACAGTAGTATCTTACCATAACCAAGTGAAGTGGAGTGAATGAATAATGCACAAAGAGACTTTTTTTATATACAAGACTGTTACATTGTTGTTGTTGTCATTATTATTATTATTATTATTATTATTATTATTTGTGTTATTATTATTATTATCATTATCATTATTACTGTTTGTATTATTATTATTATTATTGTTATTATTATTATTATTATTGTATTTTTATGTGTTATTATTATTATATATTTTTATGTTTTATTATTTTTTTAAAGACCATATTGGTCATGGAACAGGCCACAGCTCATGGGATAAAGACTTTGTTGCTGTCATCATTTGTTACGCCAACCTGGCAACCACACACGGAGAATTGTTGGTGTATGACGTGAGATATGGATAAATAATTGCTTTAATTAGGCCGGGGCAATAATTCACGTAGAGCGGAGGACATTGTTTATGTGGTTAAGTGATTTTGTTTGTCAATTGTGGCAAATATCCTTTCACAGTTCAGTGGGTTGTCGATCCAGAGCCTAATTAAATTATCATTAAGCCCCGGGACATGGCTTCAAACAGAGCAGAGGCATTCTGAGGTACCCCATTATTGTTGTGTCATAATGTAATTTGTGTTATATAATCTCACAAATACAATACATTTCAATGTAGAATAAACATACAGTATTTGTGATTCTAAACAACTTGTGGCACTATATTATTTAAAGTAAAAGTAGTAGTTCATAAATCTCAGTTAGGGATTGGCAGTATTGGCAAAAATCAATATCTCCATAAGATATTTTGGTAATACAACAGAAATGTGCCAAAACACATCTTTGTAGTTGAGGTTAAAGTAACGGACATCTGTGAAAGGACTGAAAATGGCCTTCAAGTGTGCAGAAAGATCACTACCTTTGTTTGAAAGATAATAAGCTAAGTTTGTTCCATTTTAATGTTTAATTTGCGCTTTTTAAGCATCTTGAGATAGTTTTTATTAATTAAACACTGATTATTGCCCACCTCTACAGTCTCAGTTGCAATCAACAGAATTAAAGGAGGGGGTGTTAGACTTCTAAGGGGTATCAATTCCTAACACATAACATATTTAGATCACCGTGTTACCTTTTGTTGGTTTGAAAATGCTATATTTGCCAAAAACGTTGCAATACTAAACACCTAAAATTCGCCCACAACCTCATTGCAAATAGAGCTGCTAAACTGGGTAGCGCCTGGAGGATTAGAGAAAAGTGTGAAGGGGGAGGAGGGGCAGAGTCTAAAGACATAAGGAACAGCGTGATTGGTCTAATGTATCCACACTTTAAACTCTGCCCTGACAGTCAGGTGTTTGTAATCAGAAAGAGCTGGCTGTAATCAGGGAAGACCTATGCGATGTCACATAGTACTTGAAATTGCAGTGGCCACTGGAGGCAGCACACACTATTTTACTGTGTTTGAATGTAAAGCTGCAAATTTACCTAGTTAAAATTGGCAAAAAGGGACTAGGAACAGTAAGTAGACAATGCTCATAAAACACCATACACAGTTTAGTAGCAAAAAAGTGGATTTAGTGTTTAGGTACTTAGTTCTGGTATAGATAGAATTATAAAAATCACTTGTTTAGTGATTTTTTTCAGTATACAGTTTTGATACTAGTTGTAGTATTAATAACTATTTGTTTCAATACTTCTGGCAACCCTAGTACTTCTTTCACACTTGGATTAACATTCTTCTTCAGTCACATTTCCTGCACACACTGCAGCCCTCTTATCTAAATTGTTAGCAGTGTTTCCTCTTGGGCACTCGCACTAAAATAGGTTTGTATCTACATCCTGATGACATCTACATAAAGCCCTCCTACTGCACCAGGACATGTGTGGCCCGGGGATGCCTTCTCTTATCTGCTAGTTTGCTGACAACACTGCTTTTCTAAACTGCTCAGAATTCCCATCACAAAGAGGGGTCTGCATGTGAAGAAGACTTTTGTAGTAAACATACACACTACCATAATAACCTCACACCCGTCTTGTCGTGGAGGACTCAGCTCCCATGTTTTCTTCCCTTTCCATTTTGTTGTTGGTAATAGAATAGCTCATCGCAGTGCTAACTCTATTACTCGTGAGGGTCCTCATAATTTTTTGATTCCTTGCTTCTGGGATCGTCATCGGCTTTACAGTAGCGGGTGAATTTGAGATCAAAGCGGGCGCTCTCCTCTGAGAAGCCGACTGGAGGAGGAGTAATTGAATTGTTTGTTGTTTGTTGGTGTTTTCGTAGCTCGCTGGCACGGCTACGGTAATGGAGAGCAGCTATTTCACGAGAGGGGGGAATGCATTTTTCCCTGTTTTTTTTTTTTTTTTTCTTAGTCTAGTTTCTGTAAATAGTTGCTCTGTCCCAGCTCCAATCTGAACTGTTCCTTTTTGTTTTTCCACCGGTGAAGTGACACTTGCTTGGGTCTCTCAATGGCCCCGTCTCCTTTGCTTTGCCAACACTTAGATTTTCATTTGTGGCGCTGTCTTTGGCACAATAACTTTCTTGTATGTTTCTTTCAATGTCTCTTTTCCCCAGACAGAACTATTTGTCCACACGCTAACATCACAATGAACACACAGTCTGTCTTCATTTTCTGTCAGCATTATGGGACCACTGTAAAGCTTATACTGCATTTGAGAGTGCAGTTTAGGCCTTTGGGGTCAGCAAAGACTGGACAATAGATTTAATGAACACAAAATAGATGCTGTGTTATTAATCATTAAAACACAAAATGCAATACATTTGATCTGAAAATAGCTAGGAGCTGGGAGCGGAGGAGTGGAGCAAGAGCAAAAATTATGAAAAAATGTAAAAACAGGACTAGAAAATGCATTGATTTAAGTGTTTAAATGGACATTTGATGAGATATTTATTGTCCTAATAATGCTGGGAACTCTACCTGTCTCTGTCAGGACATTTTTTTTTCTTAAGTATGAAAATGAATATTCACCCTAAAAACTCTGCACTGGTCTATATTTTATGCAGAATTAAACTCTGTTTTTGTGTCAATACACCATGTGGACACAACCTTCAACTATTCTGTTTATTTTAGGCCTGTTATTTTAAAAGAAAATTGTATTACCTAAAATATATTTGGGTATATTACCTAAAAATATCTTTTTCAAGATTTGTTCACGTTAGTGTGGTAAAACATGGGCATTAGATAAAGTATGAAGTCCAGGTCCCTATTAGGTTGTTTGAGTTCTGAGTAGAATTTTACTCTCACAGCATGTCTGCTGGAACTGGATATTCTTTACTACACGTTACCAAGGTGACAATCTCTCTGGTTCCTTATTTATACCTCACTGGCTGTGACCATAAACTGTATAAAGAACTGGACTAAGTGAGTGTGACGTCACCCACAGCGTTCGGTTCCAGTCAAATGAAACTCATTGAGGCTAGAGGCTAGTGATTACAGCGGCCAATTTGGAGCAGAGTTCCATATTTGGAATACTAACCGCAAGTATTACAGCAACCAAAGAGCCAATCTGGAGCAAGGTTGTTGAAGGTAACGCCCTTTCCCGCCCAAACCGCTGATTTGGCAGTACTAATGTTCATATCTTTATTTAGAAACAAAATATCAAAATCAAAAGAAGAGGATCATATAGAATGAGTTAATATGAACATTTTAAGACCAAAATGACGAGTCTGACAGCAGCAGTTACAGAGAGAGGGGCGACCATTTTCCAGTAGAAATTGAATTGCAGAGAATAGAGCCGGAAGCTTGCCCATGGTTGCTTCCTGTTAGAACGTGACAGCTAGCGCATTAGCTATGTCAATTTATACAGTCTGTACAGTTTATGGCTGTGACTGTATAATTGCAGCTTGGTCAATAGGGTGCATTCACACTCTAGAAATTGATTATGTCATAGTTCAGTTGGAGGGCAGGAGCCTAAGTGCCTAACTTTATTCAAACTCATGTTCCCCAAAGATTGAACTTCATCATTATTTGTTAGATTTGTCTCCACAAACTTGGGACCCCCTAAAAACTGACAGTTCGTCCGGGGGCGGGGCTTAGTGTTCCATGTCAGTCAAAGCTAAACAACTGCTGTGTGCTGTATTTTCCTTGAGAGTGAGTTCATTTCATAATTAGCAGATGTAATTACAGCAATTATTAAGGTTCAGCGACAATGACAGTATTTTTTGTGATCCATTGCATACAGTTAACTCATTCTTTTATTTATTTATAATTTTCTTTTGTCTAAAAAAATACAGCTCAGTTTTGCCAAGACCCAGTTAGCAAACCTAACCAAAAACCCTAAATGTAACCCTGATCCTAACCTTAACCTGACTGTGAAAAAATATATTGTCAACATTGTCAACAGAAATCACCATTTGCGAGCCTAACCACTAACACAAAGTGGCTTTTGTTTGGCACAACTGTGTTATGAGGGAAAATGGTGCTATGATGCATCAACAGAAAGTAAAAGTAAAACTGGATGTGTTTTTGTTATAATTTTAGGTCTAAATGAATCTGTCTAGTTAAAAGTCTGTTTTTAAACCTGGCAGCAGCAGCTCAGGTGAATAGGAAAACACTGTTTAAAAGTGGGTTGCCATGGTTGCCCCCTGATGAAATGCCGAGGTTTTATGGAGTCCCCCACAAACTTGCCATATTAATCTTATGGCTCAGACAACTGACAACAATCTTGTGTTTAAATAATGCATCTGCATAATCTCTATTCCTCCATGGAATTCTGAACTGCCCTCCAGCCCGATGTTTATCTAAAGGGACTGTAAAATATTGTGATGTCACATGAACACTACCAGTAATGTAACCATCTTTTCTCCTCTCTCTCTTCTCTCTTTGTCACAGACAGAGCAGTTTGTCCACACACTTAAAGACGAGCTGGTAAAGAGCGCTCTCCTGGCCCTGCATGCTGCGCGGCCAGGGTTCAGCTCCAAGAACCAGAGGCAGCCGGGCCAAGTGCACCACGGCTCCGACCACAATCAGAGCTCTCCCCAGACGCTTCCCACAGTCCACAGTCCAGCCACGCCGGCCACAGAGAGCCCCAAAGAGTGTAATAATGTGGAAGGATCGCAAACCAAAACAATAGGAGAGGCTGGAACTTTGCCCTCGAAGCAGCAAGACTCAATACCACACTATAAAGAGTACGACGATGAGGAATGGGCAAGTGTCACTGTCTTTAGTTTTTTTTTAAATAATTTTATTTTTGTTTAAAGTGTATATGACAGGTTAAACTGCTCATTTCACTGAAACATTGCAGCTGATAGGACACTGCTCTGCCTGAAGCTCTGTTACTAAAGTTAGACTTTAATCTGAAATTTTTTTAACATCTGACCATAAATAACTGACTTAGCTAGAACTATAACAAGTGGACTGATTTGTGCTGTTCACACTCACCTTTTTGTTTAAAATCAAACACCATGAACGCTCATATTGATCACAGGCTCATGAATGTGTGTTGTTAAAATCCATTTTATGTGCATTGTGTCACCATGGAAACTGCTGAACATTTGCCATAGGCATACAGGCAGAACACCCCCAGGCGTGATGTCACTGCAAAGATTTTTTTTTTTTATCTTATCCTCGTTTTTTATTTTTTTTATTTTGGTAAGTTATAATTTTACTTCTTAGTTGAACATGGGCAGCACATAGAGGTAATTCCATAACAGTTACCTCGCAACCATACTGTAAACAAGGGGCAACTGTTTTGTCACGTCAAAATCACGTTGGATGGCTCTAGTTGGACGGCTCTAGTTGGACGGCTCTAGTTGGACGCCTCTAGTTGGACGCCTCTAGTTGGACGCCTCTAGTTGGACTCCTTTGCATTTGAGGCAGACGCCTCTGACGTGTGTCATGGACGCCGTGGATGCACTTCGGAGAAAAATACTTGACACGTGTGCAGGGTGTCCGTTGTGGTCTCTGAGTGCCTTTGGATGTTTTGTTTTCCCAGTCTCTTAGTGAACGATGGCAGACCAAATTGAGAGAGTGTCTTTAGTGTATTTATTACATAAAACCCATTAGCGTCGTACAGTTCTGGCCGCAGGCAAACAGCAACAATGAGGCCTCCATTCTTTTTGATGTGGTGTTTGTGGCTACCGGGTCTTTCTCTCCTTCTTCCGGATAATGACGACCGGATATTTGACTTACCCCCTTTCTCCGCCCATTGCTCAGTACTTTTGATTATTCAAAAAAAAAAAAATCAGAACCCGGGTTATGCATGTTCAAAATCAAAAATGACACATAGCCATTTTTCAACAATAAAAACACTAAATAAAATGTTAAATAAAAACAAACAAATGAAAATCTATTGCTTTCAGTGGTGAAATACCACTATGAAGAGGCCTGTCTGCTCTGCAGTTTTGAACAGGAAGTCAATGGATCTATATCTTTTAAGCCATTTTTGATCAATATTGGTGTTAACCATGAACAAAGTGTAAAATAATGATCTAAATATATTATATTCCAATGCTAAATACCTGAAAAAGAATACTATGACTTCTTTAGATGTCTGTGTAATCCCTCAGTCGTCCAGGTCTGATCCATAGTAAAAGCCAAAGTTGAATCTGTCAACTGGACAAGAAGCTGTAGGAGTGAAGACGTTTCACTGCTCATCCAAGCCGCTTCTTCAGTTCTGCTCAGATTACTGGTAGATACTGCCTTCTATGTACCTGAAGGGAGGAAACAATAGCTGTTTACAGTTTCAGTGTAGTGAGCTCCTCCCTTCAGGTAGATAGAAGGACAGGAGGAATTCCACACAACTCATTTCAGATTTCAGTAGAAAATATAAGACATGATTTCACTCTAATAAAAATATAAAAAATACCTTTGTAAAGTAAATGTTATTATAGGATGCTGGAGGTGAGCTCTGCAGGAGGTTTTACAATAGGGCGACCCCTGGTGGTTCATGAGCACAGTCGGAAGGTGCATGGAGGGATTTCACACCGAAAACAATGAAATAGTATTTAGAAGTACTTAAAGGTGTACTATGTAACTTTTTGTGGTGAAGGTCCCACCAACGGCTTGTCGTCAAGGAGATGTTATTACTTTGCCCAGAATGTTCTACATTATGGCATTTGATTTATCTGTTTATTAGGGAGACAAGCACGTGACACCATCAGATCAGGTTACAGGTCAGATCTGTAGAGACAAGTTACCAACCAAAGCAATAATATCTCCATGGAGACAAATAAGGAACTTAAAACACCAAAGTTACATTGTGCACCTTTAAATGTAAATGTATCTTTGTGAAACATTCCATGACTCTATGAATGTTATTTGTTGAATGATTTTGACCTTAATTTATTATCAAACAAGAAAACTGTGTTGTGCAGAAGTACAATATTTGGTGCAGTCGTTAGCTTGTTAGTATTCTGGAGCGATTGTTCTCTTGAATTCTAATGACAGTATTTTATAGTAATCCTATTAATTGCATCTATTAGTAACTGCCCAGGAGTAGACAATTTCATGTATGTAATTCATGTATAGAACAGTTAAAGGCCCCATGTTTACCTTTTTTTTTTATCTATGTTATAATGTTTCCTCACCACAAACAGACCTGGACTTGTGTTTTGTTTCATTCACACATTAAACACACAAACCCCGAATATTTAGGCTGCATTCTTCTCTCAAACAGAAAACACTCTGTTCCACCTTGTGATGTCACATGGTAATACAGGAAGTGCTCCACTGTGTTTTTAAACTCCATACACCTTCACTAGAATCATTTGGATCATTTCAGCCCTGGGATTGCCCACCTCTACTGAACAGCAGGTAAAAAGTAGCTGAAAAACTACCACCTAATGACATCACAAGGTGGAACAGGGCATTTTGAGCTTTGTAGACAGACCAATCTGTGAATGAATGTATTGATAACTACTTTTTGAGATGGTTTAAAGCTCACAAGAGGCAATTTTGCGTGATATAGAACCTTTAACAATTTATTTCCAGTTGGATATTCTTTTGCATATTTTAATTTGAGGCCTGATGAAAAATGCATTGAGTGGATGTGAATTGACTGCTCATGGTGTATTTGGCTGTTGTAGGACAGAGTGTGGGCCAGTGTAGCCAAATGTCTCAACTGTGTGATTGCCATGGTGGATAAACTCCAAGAAGAGGAGAAGAGCAAGCAGGACTCAGCCCCAGAGAAGCAGCTCGCAGACGTCATCACCTCACACAACCCTGGTAAACACGCACACCCTCACTGGATACAGGCTAAATTATAACTGAATTATGAATTATGTATTATGAACACTGAATTTATAAGGGCTGTACCTTTCAAACCATGAGTCAGAAGGAACAGGTTTTAGTTTGAACTTTTAGCCCCACCCACTTTGTCCTTTCTGCCATTGTGATATTGCACCATGACATAGAAACTACTAGTGTCATGCAGTTGTGTCCTTGTTTCCTTATAGTTCTCCCATCTCTGCCTACTATTTGCTTTTTGAAAATGTACCATGACAGAGAATCAAATGTGGGAGTGTCTAGTGTCAGGCAGTTGGTAATTAGGGATGCACCGATACGATACTGGTGTCGGATATCGGTATCGGATGATATCGGGCATTGGTAGATACTTAAAGCCAAATGGCATCAGACCAAAAAAAGCTGTATGAGTGAATCCCTATTCTTAATGTGTCAAAAATGGTGTCCCTGTCAGTAGCTTCTTATTACCAAAGAAAATTAGTAGATTATATTTTACAGTTCTTCTTATTTAGTAGCTTTTACCATACAGTATGTGATGTAAAGAGCATTTATCTTCATTCTGTCATTACCATTCACTCAACAAGTCACCTCCACAAGTTTCGTGTAGCATGTCAAAACTAATTTTAGACCCATAATAAAGAATGTCAGAAAATAAAAGTATGAGCTCTTGCAAGTGATCGTAGACTTTTTGAGGTCAGTGTATTTAAATGTGACATCATGAAGCTGCACATTTGTCTCTGGTTGTTGCCAGATTGTATTGGGCACCTTAAACCCCACAAGATTGCAATGCATGTTACACTGTATACCAGGAACGCACATACAAAAACACAAAATCCATATTCCTAACTTAAAACCAGCTCTGCCAACTGCCAACTGTATGTATGTGCCAGCAAATACCCTAAACATTTTCACTCTGGAATTAAGAGCGACTAGTGTGCATTTCAAAACTCATTTGTTCTATGTGTGCACCAAGTCGGAGGCTCCCTGTTGTTTAAGCATTAGCAAAGTAGAATGAGAAAACATTGCCAGAGAATTGGATAAAAGCTGTATTTGATATGCAGAGCCATCCAGTGTTGACCACGCCTGCCCTTTCCAGAAATGTGGCCTTCAGCTCGAGTCCAGAGAAGTGTCCTGCCTGTTCCAGCTGCCAACTGGCACCAAGCAGCTGCATTAGGCTCACCCAGTGGTAGTGGGAGAGAAAGAGGAGCTCATAGATAAATGCATTCACTATGTCAGTGTCCTTTCATTCAGGTAGGTAGGCTCGTTGTGACTAGTTGTTCCAGGGTCCCTTTTCTCATGACATGCACAAAGAATGCCATTGCAGAAGGCCCTTTGTGTTTCTGGTCTGTTTAATACATCTTCATCGGTAACTTTGTTGATATGTGAGATGTTCAGCATATTCTTCTCAAGAGCCACATTTCATTGATCGTGTTACTTGTGGCTGCATTCTGCTTCGCTGTCCGTTAAAATACACTCCTTGGTTCTTTCCACAGCCTCTTCTGCAGTCACGCCCACAGTACTCAGTGTGAATCTGGTGTTAGGGCATGGTGGGTAAAATATGTTGCCCGAGAGCACCCTTTTCATCCCTTTCCTTGAAAACTATTCAGCAGCTGGCTCGCTAGATCATAGTCTTTTTACTACAATTACAGCATAATTAATTCCAGCATATTGATGGAGGCTGTGCTACTTGGATGTGTGTCCCTGTGCGTTTGAATTGGCTGGTTAGGGCCTGTGTGCGCCCTGGTGCTTAGTGCGGAGATAAGATGACCCCTGTGACTCCCTTATTAAGATGCAGTGTGGCCTCAGAGAAAGTGCTCATCTGCTTGTCTAAATACAAACATGGCAGCAGTAATGACATTGGCTTTATCTCCTGGAGGGACCGCAGGCTTTTGATGACAATGCATTGTGGGTATTGGGCTGTTTGGACAGGTGCGCTGCTGAGGAGGTGACAGCTGGACTTGTGGTTGCTGCCTCTGTGTGCCGCTCTGCTATTTGCCCAGTGAGATAAAAGCTGATTCCAGTGACAGGGCAGCCTATATTCTCCATACTGTAGTTGTCACATATATGAAGATATTGTTGTGCGGGGGACGTGTGACAGTGTTCTTAGCTTCAGATACATGAATGAGCTGAAAAGATTTAGCAGTTTAGTAAAGCAACACTGCCTCCTGTTGGTGCCTCAGAGGATTACTAAATTATTTTTGAAATCTGAGAAATGCATAGTAAAGCTATTACATGCACTCTTATGTGACTTGAAGCACTTTGGTGAACTGAAGTTGTTTTAAATGTGCTATATAAATTAAAAAAAAGTGTGTAGTGTATGATGATTGATTGATTTTCATTGCAATGGGAGCTCGGACTGAAAAAATGTCAATGTAGACAGATGAATCTTAGCATAAAAAATAGATTATGTCAGGATATGTAAAAAATTATATTATGGCCCCGTCCATCATAATCTTTTCACATCTCCTCCAACAGTTTTCATCAAAACACTTCAAACTTGGCCAAAAGGCACAAAACCCATGTGTAATACAACATTATCAATTTGATTTTAAATAAAATACTGGGTGTTGGTCATGGTAATTTTTCAACAAAATATATATTTTTGGAAAAATTTTAATCTTTCACAGACGTTGTCAGATTTGAATGAACCCAATGAAGCGGCAATGCCCTTTTGTGAGCTGAACGTAACGTAATGCAAATTAGGGCTTTTTAAACATGGCTCTATAGCACCCCCTTTGAAATTTTATTTAAAAACATTTATACAGGCCAATCTATTTGTCGTGGACTTAAAGAGGACTGAAAAAAAGTGGACTGAAAGAGAGGCTGTTCACAATGAGGAACAATGTGACAAAGTCACATGATTCTATGTTTTATCGTTTAAAAGTAAATAATGAAAGAAAATGTGAAGATTTCTATTATTACTATTATTATTAAGATAGGAGGGGGCGGAGCCTAATTTTTCAGCATAGGCACATAAAACTAAGCAGGTACACAGAGCATCTTGAGGTGAACACAAAAGAATATTATGGCCCCTCCCCAAACCCTACAGGACGTCAGCCATATTGGGTCAAACTTGAGTCGTTCAAAATCTAGACCTCATACTTTAATAAACTTGTCCTAGGGTTTTGATCCGACGGACTGAGGCGACATCATCAGGACATATCTGAGATCAACAATTGTTAAAAGAATTTACATACTCTTCAGGGGGTGATCATATTGAGCTCTTAACGAAGTAGCCATTTTGATAGAATAAAAATCCCTGTAACTTTTTCTGTGTCAGACCTGGATGGATCCAATGTAGTGTTTGTGTGTTTTGATGACCTGGGCAATGATATGTGAATTAAATTGTATCTTTAAAAATGGCTCTTTAGCGCCACCTGCACAGTTAAAATGGGATGGAAAATTTGTTGTAGACAAGTGAAATTTGATACACACAGCCTTTCTATGAACAAAAAGGCTAATGTAGACCATACCCTATCTACATCCACATTTGCATGGCCACGCCTCAAAAATGGGAATGGGGTCAATGGGTAGTGAAAAATTTAATTTGTCATAATCCAGTGACATTTGGTACACTCATTCTTTCTTTCATTGTATGTGCAGCGATGAGAAAAATGCTTTGAAAATGTATTTAGCTACAGAATATTGAATAGCTGCATTTAAATGTATTTTGTAACGTATTCTGATACAGAGTGCTGTATTCTGAATACTTAAAATAATTTTAATGCAGAGTTGCATTTAATTTATAGTGTAAACATGCAACATAGGGTTAAAAACAGCTTTATATTTGTTTCACCGCTTGTTATGCATTTATTTATCACTGATCAGAGAAGGAAAAATCACACTTGCATGCACCACAGGAGCAGTGTTTTTTATTTTTAAAGTGGCCATTTGAAAGTATAAAAATCCCTGTAACTTTTGCAAAAATTGTCAGATCCCGACAAACCCAATGTAAAGTTGTATTTTGGTGACCTTGACGTAATTATATGTAAGTTAAACTTCTATCTTTAAAAATGGCTCTGCAACGCCACCTACAGTTATAATGGGATGGAAAAAACTTGTTTGAAGGTTTTAATCCAACAGACTCCAAATTTAGGCAGCATCATCAGGACATATCTGGGATCAAAAGTTGTTAAAATAAATTACATAAGTCTTAGGGTGTGGGCATAACGTGCTCTTAATGAAAACATATTTTTAAAATATATATAGAAATCCTTGTAACTTTTGCAAACATCATCAGATTTAAACAGACCCAATATATGTTTGTGTATTTCAATGGCCTTGACATAATGATATGTGGATTAAACTTCAGTCTTTAAACATGACTCTCCGGTGCTTCCTGCAAAGTTAAAATGGAAACATTTATTTCCATTGTGACAATGGCAATTTTGAATCAAACGTCAAGCCAGTGTTGAAAGGCAGCCCTTTATCACTGCTTGTAGCTTTAATTTCAAGTTTTCATTGTCTTTCTGTCTAGTACTGCACTGGTATTTTATATTTGCATATTATTAGTTGTAGTCATTTTAATGTTTAGATTGAAAGTAATGTCCTTTGAATGATTTGAAAAATGTAAATGCAATACCTGTGTTGCACTGCACCTTGGCCAGGTCGCTTTTGAAAAAGAGATTGTTAAGCTCAGTGAGTTTTAACTTGGTTTAATAAAGGTAAAATAAATAGCTGTTGTACACCCAGTTGTTCACAAGGAAACCAAATTCCAATCACATCCAATTAACATAATTTCCCTGTTAGAAAAGACGTCCAAATCAACACACGTTAATCATGTGTTTTGGTATGTTCACTATGTTCATTCACTTGCCCTTCTCATTTCCAGTAACTGTTTTTATTCCTCATAGTTGGTCAAACAGGTTTTCGCTTTAGGTGTTATTCTTGGCATACTTGGTGATGGTGGTGACTAGGCTGCACCAGTGCAAACAGTTCTGAACGTGGAACTGTTTTGAATGTTGGAATAGTCTACCTGCACATCGTTCTATGACTTCTTTTCAGTTGTTTCAAAATGCCCTTTTATTGCATCTTCAAAATATCTGTCATTGTTTCTAGTTTTATTTACTATAAATAATCCTACTAATATACAAAGCAAGTCAGTTATGTGATGTAATTATGCTAGGTGGGGAGGTGATTGGTAAGAGATTTTGTGTGTGTGTGTGTGTGTGTGTGTGTGTGTGTGTGTGTGTGTGTGTGTGTGTGTGTGTGTGTGTGTGTGTGTGTTGTGTGTGTGTGTGTGTGTGTGTGAGTATAACTGTTTAAATCTGTTTAAATCTGTTCTTGTTTGGTTTTTTCATATTTCACTTTGTCACTGCTGTCTGTTGTTAACTTGCTGAATTTGAGGACTGCCTCAAAAACAATATGTCAAATGACATGTGCCTCATCTTGGTTGTGTGCTTCCCAGGAGACTGGAAGGAGCAGCTGAGCCCACTGGTCAGCAGCCTACAGGAGTGTGTGAAGGAGGTGGTGGACCAGGCCAAGAGAGCCATGACTTTTGTGCTGCTACAGGAAGCAGCCTGCAGCGTTCCACAGGGTTTTCTCCTCCAGACACGCAGGGATGTAGTCTTCAGTCAGGCGGTGGGTATAGCACTCAATCTTAATAACTAGTCTTGTTATTTTTAATACAATTCTTTTGAAACCATGAACAAAGCCACACACACAGCCTTTGGAAAGAATGCCCTCTCTGTGAGGGCCAGTAAGATCTATTCTAAGGTAAGGTCTTCCTATACATATACAGAAGTGCCCCTCACTGCTCCGCTCGGATACTCAACTCATGGTCATGTGACCATTTGTCACAAAAACTTTTTAACATTTCCTTATGTTGTACTAACCTTCTATTTGTACATTGTTTTTGTTTTGTTGCCTCCCTAGGGACTGTGGACTATCATTAATGTGCATTGTCCCTATCAAATAAATAAACCAACAAAATGTATATCTGTTAGTGTAATATACTCAGTGATGCCTCTGCACCTGATAAACTCAGTGTAAATGTCTGTGTTTCAGATGGCCGCTCTGGTGTGTGGCTTCATCATGAAGCTGTACGCAGCAGTGCAGGACAAGGGCTTCCTGCAGCAGCTGCAGCTGGCCGGCCTGGTGGCCCAGTTTGAGAGCCTGCTCAGCACCTACAGTGAGTCACATGTCACCACTATATGTATATATACTATATGTATATGTATATCTATCTATCTATCTATCT
>KN478385.1:10574-21480 GCA_000787095.1 Periophthalmodon schlosseri
CTTTCCCTAAAAATAGTAGTGAGTTATATAGTAGATTGCATGGGGGTAAGGGCTGAAAAAGTAAATAGTATCGTTTAAAGACAACATATAGAGCCGCCATCTTACCTCTGCGTGTTGGCAATTTGTCTTCTCCTACAGAGCACAACAGATATAGGTTACTATGTCAAAACGCGTGCAGTTGACTCGTATGGAAGAGTGGAGCGCACGGTTTGCAAGAAAGAAGAGAGACCCAGTGGTGCGTTCAGGAAACACGGGACAAACGAGTGACAAATTCTCCAAATATTTGCAACATATGTTTTAGATAAGAAATTCTATCGGGAAAAATAGTGCTTTAATTCATAGTGCAACGTCATAAAATATTTTTTGCTTTACCTTACACACATAATAAGGAACTTCCATTGGATTATGTCTAATATGAAATAGGATTATAGATCTAATATATGTAAAGACAAAAATAATGTACACACATTAAGTACGTATTTTTAAATAAATAAAGGCTATGTTATAGTAAAAACAAGTGTTAACATTTTTAATTGATCAATCAAGTTATTAATGAGAAAAAAACAGTCAAATTTCATTTCTACTTCTACTACTACAGTCATCAAATGTTACTACCTTATGTTACTCCCTACGTTACTACCACAACAAAGAAATAACAGTGAAATAATTTATGCCAGATGCCCTTCCTGTGTCATAAGGGACATGATGTGAGAGGCGATTGCTCCTCTCAGCTAGTTCACACTGTTTAAGTTATTGAAAATATACAAAGGAAAAGAAGCCTGTTGAGTCCATTGTATTGCGTTGGTATTTGTAAACCTATACAGCTCAGATCCTGCTTGACCAGCAGCGTTGTCATAGAGAGGAGTGGCAGACACAAAGAAATGTCACTAGATGAGCTTTGTATTGACTAGAATAGACAGAGGCAAATTATACTATCCAAGAACAAGTAAAAATAGGGAAGAAATAGTCATTGGGGTAACATAAACATAAACAAAAAGTGACTACTAATACTAGTAGTGCTTAAAAGGGCACTATGTAACTTTTATGGGAAATGGACTAAACTGGAACTGAACTTGGATCAAACTAGGACCAAACCAAGATAAGTGTGAATGCAGCCTGAACCAGTCTGTAAACAATGTTTAATTTACAATTTATGTTATATGAGTGCAATGCAGTGACAGTTATAAATTTTATTATAACCTTCCTTGGTTAATTATATAGTTACAGATAATACAATGGATGATACAAATAATCTTAATTGCGTATGCACTGAACAAAAAGATTTTAGTCTTTTTACCCCATTCGCACATAATAACCAGCATATTGCCAAGTACAAGATGCCAGAGCATTCAGCAATGACCCCCTTTCACACATGCACCAGTGCCAGAACATTACCGAGTTTGCTCTGTTCACATGGTATTTGGCTCTTTACACTCTCTCTCACAACATGCAGCTGCGTTAATTTAAAGGTGCATTGTGTAACTTTTATGGTGGAGAGTCCATCAAATGCTTTTCTCTATGGAGATGTTATTGCTTTATCTGGAATGTTTCACAGTATGATATTAAACCTTTATACCTTCATGGAGACCAACCAGACCAAGTTACAGGTCTATATTTTTAGCTATATTTTTGAGCTATAAAACCATCTGTAATGTAATAAATGTAAAGATGAGCTGTTTAATGTCATACTGTGGAACATTTCAAGCAAAGCAATGAACTATCCATAGAAACAAGCAGGTGACAGACCCCAACCAAAAAGTTGCATAGTGCACCTTTAAACTGAATGAGAATAGAACATAACCATGTGATGTAACCAGGAAACCAAATTTGTAATTTAGGAAACCAAGCCATTTTCAATGGCTTTATTCACACATAAAGCCATCCCTGCATATTCCCGGTTATTTGCCCGGGAAATTGCCAGATCAAAAATGCAGGGAAATCAATTCTGGCTTCGTTCAGACATGACCCTGCTTTGGCAAAATAGAGGTAAATTCCCATATCAAGCTGCATGTGCGAATGGAGCTTTTATGAAAATGTCCACATTCAGATATAAGATGGTCCAGGAAACGACTGTGTTATGGTTGTATGGTGATGTTGCTGAAGGAGAAAGGGTTAAACCTGTATCCAGAGCCGCTGTAGAATTTACTCTGAAACTCCACCCTGAAACAAATAAACAGCAATCAGTGCTATTTGTTTGCTATATGTCTTCAGCTTCTGGGTAATAGGGCTTAGTATGAAAAACATAACATAGTAAAGATAGATAGATTTGTCATATAAGCTTCTCCCAGATAAAGTTGGCATTTATCTGGTTTACACAATTTTTTTAAATTTAACTTCTGGCCTTTTGGCATATACATAATTATTTGATTTAATTTAGTCTTAAATATACATAAAAAATACTTTCATAATTGCACATGTTTTTGTTTTTTTTCCAGTATCACATTGAACTTGCTGGTCAGATCTGTGGGGAGGCAATTCACTCACTGTAGGAGTTAAAGAGGTTGTGTTTGTTTTAAATCAATGAAAGCTGCTATTGTGGCTACCTGGCTGACACACATATCATGGGATTTTAACCAACTAAGAAATGCAGCATGTGCAGTTCAAAGGACACAAGTAAGGGACTGTTGGATTGTGTGAAATGAGCTGTTTTTTCCCGTATCCATGGAGCTAGCTATGGATCTTTGAGATGCTACAGGTTTTTTACACCAAACATGGCAGCAAATGTGGCAGAAAATGTCCCAAAGGAAATACTCTGAGGGTGTGGTCCATTTCATCACCGACCAAAACAATAGAGTGGAGTAAGAAGAGTGAGGCTTAGAGGAGGCTTTCCTGTGACGTGCTGGGAATTGACCCAGTAATATCTATCTGTCTATATTACATAAATGATGAAGATAGATGGGTTTAATTCCCCCCACCAGAAACGTTCCATAGTGCTCCTTTAAGTACTAAACAGACAGCACTTCCCAAATCATCTACTCAAAACACTATCTGAAAAAACTTGATTCAAGCTTTAGTCTCACCAGTGCAGTCGCAGAGCATGTAGAAATGCAGACAGCCCCTCCATTACCAGCAGAATGGAAACTGTGAGTAAAGCAAAGAAGGAGAAGACCACGGCAAGGACTACACTTCCCAGCATGCCTCGGGAGGACAGGCTGATCCGCATCACCATCATCCACAGCACGTCTGACAGTTCTGGGGGTGTATATAAATCATTGTTTATCATTTTAAAGTGTATTTGTATAGCCCAATAAGAAGGCTTGGCAAACAGAGAAATCATTGGACAATTTATTGAACAATGCTTAAAGGCGCACGGTGTAACTTTTCATGTGCTTATCTCCATGTTATTACTTTGCCTGGAATGTTCTAGAGCAGGCATTAAACTTATATATCTTACATTTATTCATTTGAAGGTGTTCTTACTGCGCAAGCAGTACTTGAAAAGCATGTATTCTTGCTGTGAGTGGGGGTCACCTTTCCACAGATCTGACCTGTACCTTTGTTTAGTGGCGTTAACTGCTTGTTTCCATGGAGATAGATACCTTTTATGCCATACATCTGAACAATAGGCAAAGCAAGAGCAATTCCATAAAGATAAGCAGGTGGTGGACCCAGAAAAGGTACATAGAGCCTTTAAGTCATCAAGGGTCATTAACATTTGAGAAAAGACTGAAGTTTGTAGAGTTCTTAAATACAGGAATAGGATGTTTAATCTTATTAAAACAATGTTGTTGTATTTAAGGTCCTCTGTGAAGCTTCTCTGGTGAACTGTACGCCATCTGCTAGTCTCCATGATGCTATTCCTTTGCCTAAATGTTCCACAGCATGCATTAAGTTGCAGATGTTTTCATTGTTTCAAAATAAAAACATGCATTCTAATGGTGTCACCATTAGAATGCACCTCTCCTCAGATTTGACATGTAACTTGGCCTGGTGGTATCATCTGTTTGTCTCCATGAGGTAGATGTTCCACAGTATGGCATTAAACTTTTCCAGACAACATCATAACATCTTCCTTTTCAACAAGCACCTTCCACCAGGAAAGTTACATGGTGCACCTAAACTAAATAAGTGCAGGCTTTTTCCCTAAGAGCAATTAATCTTACAGTGCCATCCAACAGTCAAAGTTACTCACGTGCATGTGCCAGACTCAGTGCCCACAGCCGCAGGTAGGAAGCGCTGTTGGACACACAGCCCAGACAGTACTCCAGAGTGTGAATGGTTTGGAGCATGAAGACCTCCACAGCATCAAACTACAACAAGAATAACTATTAAAAACAAATTCCTGAGTTCCACTTATAATCTAGATAAACGTAATATTGTAGATCCAGAATAATCATTTTGATTTTATTTTGATCTATTCGTGCAACTACAAAGATTGGTAAACCATTCCTACTGTTGTATTTTTCCTGGCATTGGCATAAGGTTATTGGATATAAGTTCTGTGTATTAATGTATGTATGTTGCTTTAATATTTCTTCTGGCAAGTGATTACTACAAACTTGTCCCCAGCCTAATGTCCCCTTTTGGGATAAACAAAGTCACCTGAACTCATTATATGGAACAATTACAATTTAAACATTTATGTTGAGGCTAAAATGTATCATTACTTTACAAGATGGGGAAAATGGCACACATTAATTAGCCAGAAAAAAGCATGGAAAACCCTAATTCACTATGAACAAGTAGTTTACTAAGAATTATTCATGCTTAGAAATTACTTAATTGATACCCTCCTCCTAACCCCTTAATTAAATACTACTAATACTATACTACTATACTACTTACTTACTATATTACTATAAACCTGGATTATTTGTTCATTGTGAATTCATGCTTTATTAATGCTGTAAATAGCGTAGTTATTATAAAATGTTACTTATACATTCATAACAGTGTACTAACTAGAAGACCTTTACTGCTGGCTCTAGTCGTGACAAAAATAGGTTATCTAGATTTGAATTTAAATATATATATATATATTTAATTTCTCACCTCTTCCTGTTCACTACTGCCTCCTTCGACATCCCCCAACAGAGCATTGATCGAACTGGTGTCTGTAACAGCTTCAGACACAGACTACAAAAAATAGAATAAAACAAAATAAATGAAAACTGAAGTGCACAGAATGTATGAGATGACGTAGTAACAAAGAAATATAGAAGAAACATATTCTTACCATGGACTGTTGATGTTTTCTGTGACAGTAGAGCAGATAAAGGGGTTTCCCGAGCAACAAAACAGGGACTGAAGTCAGAACCGTGACCATCAGGACCAACTGAACACACCACTGAAACAAAGAGCAGTACGTATAGTGTGCAGTGTTTCTCTGTGTCTAACCCTGATGGTACTTCTTCTTCATGACAAAACAAAACAAGCACTTTGGGTGTCTTGAAAGGCATTATATAAATCCAATGCATTATTATTATTATTATTATTATTATTATTATTATTATTATTATTATTGTTGTTATTATTATTATATCAGTCCATCTCAAATTGAAATCAGCTATCATGATATTATTATTATATTGTTGTTATTATTATTATATCAGTCCATCTCAAATTGAAATCAGCTATCATGATGCAAAGGTGGAACAGATTTTTTAAGACATTAAGTTCATATGGTTGCACTTTTTGACCACCAAAATATTGTAATGTTTAGGATGGAGGAGGATCCACAGTTGAACACACCACACCAAAACTGGGACTGAACTGCTAAACCCAGAAGGAGTAGACCAGGATCAAAGGACCAGGAGTAAACCAGGACTAGACCAGGATCAAACCAAAATTCAACTGGGCTCAAACAAGTACAAGAGTGAATGCACCCTAAATTTTTCCTCTCAATTTTTCATGTAATTCTTGCACTCAATTAATTAAAAAATACACTGGAGATTTTTAAATATATATAACTTTTATCTTCCTGAATCCTGACTGTTATAGTTTGAAGTTGTGAGACTGTCATACTACATTAGACACTGTTAGACCAGCCTATTCTGCTCTATATCCAGTACAATCCAGGATAAAGTCACCTGTCCGTGGTAAAGAGGTTGAGACTCCTTGTTCTCAGTGAATAGCACCATGCTGATGAAATGCAGGAGGAGACTGGGGGCTTGGTCCGACTGGTGCGGTCCAAAAAACATCCATTTATAAAAGATCAGAAACACAAGGTAACCAAATAACCCCAGCATGAAGACCAGCTCAGGGAGTAGAACCAGCAACACATCGCTCCACTGATGCCTGTAACTACAAGAAAAAAATAGATACATTTAGATACATGTTAAAAAAATACATGATAAAAATAAGATACATTTTTATTACATTATCATTATTACCAGGTCTAAACCAGTGGAAAACATTTGTTCAGAAAGTATCAACATGCATAATAAAATACTTAAAGAGTGGTTATAAAGCCACAGTATGTAACTTTTTAGCTAAAAAATAAAGAGAATATATTCTATTTTCATTGAATCATGCAGGTGATCTTTAGAAAGTTACATACTGTTGTTTGAATACAGAGATAAAATTATCATTATTATTATTTCTTTATTTATTATAAAATTCTGTTACTGTTACCTATAGTTGAAATAGGAAAGGCAGATTCCAAAAGTCATGTGTAACACTCCAATAATGACAGACATCTTCATTTTGTATGAGTTTAGAAATGATAAGTGGTTGTTTGCAAGGTGCCAAATCTGTAAAACATTGAGGATAGATTAGAAATGATCCTCTATGTGCATTACATTACACTGTTAATTCACTTCAGCCGCCCTGGGACAAACTGTCTGAGACATGGCTGCCGTTCAGCACCTCTCCAGCCACCACCAATCATATTTACTGAGAGCACTGGGGCTGCACAAATATGTGAAAAATTTGTATTTGCAGTATTGCAGTTAGATTTGTGATGTTTAAAAGTGCATATTATAAACCACTCCAGGAGCATGAACATGATTAACTGTGATTTCAATTTGACAAACACAGAAAATAAAACTAAACTGTAATAAATTTGTAATAAAAATAATATATTTGAATATATTACTGGGTCAATTCCCAGAGGGTATGGTCCCAGAAAGACTCCTGTTGTGTTCGGATCCAAACTCAAAATCTGGTTGGTTTTCAGAGTTTCATCACTGCATGAAGAGAAATAGTTTAGAAATAATAGTTTAATTAAAAGGATCATAACATATACAGTATTATAATAATAATAAAGAACATTCCCCCGGCCTCCTCACCTCCAGTTCATGGCCTGTATATGCCAGCCTGAGGGGAACAAACTGACTCCACGGCTGAAGCAGTCATTGTAAATGGCTCCAGTGTAAATCGAGAAAAGTCCCATCAGTAAAATGAGGTACCGGCCTCCGTACACCAACCTCCACATCTGTAAGAAAACTTGTTTAAATATGTATAAAATACATTTATTTACATTTGGAGTGACAGAGATGGCACGATGTATGTGCATTGCACATAATCACACACTGATAATCAGATCTAATTATTACTGAGTTACTGAATATACACAATAGGTAAAAATCCTCCAGCTAAGGTTGGCCTGACCAAGCCTAGCTCAAGATCTGGAGATGGGTCGTCTGGCGCGGCATTGCAGCCCCCACTGCTACTGACAGGTTTCCCCAGTGACATTGAAGGATGGGTTAAATGCAGAGGACAAATTTTCTACGGCGCTGAAAAATTGTAGCTTAATCTTGGGTATCTGATTACTCCAGTTATGTGATTTTTCTTGCCGTGTAAATTTGCAGACAAACAGATAGACAGGATACAAAAGAGAGTCAGTTAAATTTACAATACAGCTAGTTACATTTACAATACAGCTAGTTAATCCAGTTCAGTACCTCATTTTTATTCCGAGTTGAGTCTTTGTTTTCTTCTTTTAGCAGAATCATCCAAAGAGCTGCTGCACCCATCAACATACCGTGGCCCACGTCTCCAAACATCACAGCGAACAGGAATGGGAAAGTCACTATGGTGTACACCGCTGATCAAAGGCAAAACACATTTCAACTAAATAATATTTGAAGATATATGGTTAAAATACAACGTGAAATACTCCTGTCAAGATTTATAGTGCGCTCATGGTTTGAACCCAGTTGAGTCCTGATGTAGACTTGGCTTAGTTCAAATATTTTCACTTTTGTTTATTTATGCCGACAGAACTTTCTGCTTTTCTTTTTCATGTGGATAGGCCCACTAATTACAGAGATATTAACCATAAACCAGGTCAACAAATCTGCAATCTGACAGCAAATTCCACCATAGAATTCTGACCTGTCTCCAGCTCAGTTTTAATCTGTAGAAACAGTATAATGTTGTGAGTCCATGTGAACTTAACCTATTGGTGGTTTTCAGATTCTAAAATGTGATGATGTCATACTCCCAAATGGGGGCAAGAGCCAGATTTTCCTATTGAATACAATGCACTTTGTCATGAAATATCCAAAAGGTGAATTCACAAATATTGAACTTAATCACTTCTATCGGTGACCCAAAAACTCACTGTATTACAACAAAATCAGCATTTTAAGAATATTAAAAGCTCCCCCATCTGTATAAAATATAATTGGCCTATAGAATGTTGATGTCACCTGAAACCTAACGATTTTTTGCCGGATAGTCACTGGAGAAATAAATGGAAACAAGATTTGTTTTAATATCTCAGATTAGTATTGACCTGGGTTTATTTCCTTGTACTGCGCGACCCCGTACACATCCACGATGCTCTGAAATGCTGCAGTGAAGGAGTTTGTGATGAACAGAGACGGAGGAGGAGAGGAAGAGGAGGAGAGAGGAAGACGATTGTAGAAGGAGTCCACCACACTGCCACTTCTCCTCTGCAAAAGGCAAATACAGTAATAAATGATTCAAATATTATCCATTTAATAGAAAACTTATTTTTGAGGGGGTTAATAATAGTAATATTTGAGTATAAAATCTGACAATTACACCGGAATCATAGGGTAGCCATTACATCCATTGTACTCAGTTGTGTTCATTGTGTTCAATTCAGTAGTGGCATTTACACACCAGCAAAAATCAGATAACCCAATAATTAGATCTGATATTTGCTGTGTGTTTGCACAAAAGAAATCTGATCATCACAAATACCTGGTGACTTGTACATCAATCTTTAACATTTTCTCTTTTATTTTTCTCTTTTTCATGTTAGTTTGCCATTTTTGCATAATTTTCCTTGTCAAAACCTGCAGAGGTGTGAACAGTAAGAAAGAAATGAGATTACTCACATCTGCTGTAACTGTTTACATGGCATTTCAGTAATCTAATAACTTCAGAAATCAGATGATGACCACATTTTTGGTGTGCATGTAAACATAGCCAGTATATCTCTGTGTCCTGTAATACACTTACTGTCCCCTCTATGAGAGCGCTCTGGAGCAGTAGCAGTTTTTTAGTCGGACACCAGGCCTCAGCGATGAGACACTTCTCAGTCACAGATGGACTGCACAGGTTTAATATGGAGTGAACGGCCTTGCACTTCCCCACTCTCACCTGCAGAGGGCACACAGGAGGAATTATAATTCTAGTCCACTGAAATTTATGTCTTGTGTGTAAATTCAGCACAAAAATTATTGTCACAGACTTGTGTTGTTGTTGGTTTTTTTTTTGTAAACTTTTTCTGTAAATCATAATGTGACTCACCACCAACATAATACACATAAGTCACTTTATCTGTTCTCTTTTCTTAAACTGTTCAAAACTAGAATTAAGATTAGCAAGATTATTTGAAAATAAAAATATATTGGACGCTGCAGTAATTTACAATATAACAATATTTGTTTTTTTAACTGACTGAATCCTTGTGTGCCACAGAAAAGCAGTATAAGGTGTATTTAAAAGTACCTTCCACATTGGCAGCACAGAGACACACTGAGACAACAGCTGCTGGAGGTAACTCTCAGTCTGAGACAAAACCTGAAAGAAAAAATGCATTGACTTGTGGATGATGAATTTAATAAATAAATTGAATAGGAAGTTTCAACCTGGATATTTGGTTTTTGTAGATTTGCCAGTAGGGTGTCCCTCTTTAGGTTGTCCTGCATAGCCATTTAGACCCCTGTCCCTCATTACTACTTACATCAACAATGTCCCAGTTTTTGCTGATGCCACATGAATTATAAGAAGTGAGATATATAATATGTATGTATGTACGTATGTATGTATGTATGTAATGTATTTTTGGTTTTGGTGAATTGGCTTTCAGTGTTGTATGGCACCTATTTCTATGCCAACGTGTACGTCACCATTGATAAATAAAAAATTAAAACTCTTATTGCAGTTGTTATCTATGAGCTTAAATTTCAAGAGTCCTTCCCTCCATAGCCCACCATATTCAACAATGTATTTCTCTTTTTCTGCAATTTTCAGTGGTCAGCGTATTTGCCAAATGAACAGAATTATACATTATATATAAATTATATACATACAGTATTAGTGAGTGACTTACTTTTGAGATATCTTCAATTCTGTTCTGCAGTCCTTCTAATAGCTCCTCTCTGTCCTCTGTACTCTCTGGGTACAAAAATGTATTGGCATGGAAGCTAAAAATCAAACCAAAATATATATTAATCATAGTGATATGTTAATTTGGCTGTAGCATGTTTTAGTTATTAGATTCTAAATATGATAAATGAATCTATACAGAGAAGCTACAAACCAGTCACAAATTTTCTTGACCTTGCCTCCAATTGTCTTTCCCCAAAACGAGATTAAAAAAATAGTCCACTGTGCCACTTCACCCTGGTTAGAAAGTAATAGTATAGTAATAGAGTAGTAACTAGTTAAATACTCAATACTCAAGAGCCAAATATAAAGTACATATGATTCTATGGATCTTACTGTTTGAGGGGCCTCCATCTTGTGCATTTCCTGGAAGTCAATA
>KN478388.1:4734-47268 GCA_000787095.1 Periophthalmodon schlosseri
CCCCCCCCCCCCCCTCTTCCCTCTCTCCCTCATGCTATGCTCAGCTCCTCCTCTCCTCCCATGGAACCCCCTCTCGTCCCATAGCCTCTCCTCTCTATTTTTAGCCCCTCCTCTCTGGTTTCAGTTCCTCCTGAAACATTGTCTTGTCTTCTCAGCATCACCCACAGCCCACTCAATGTTTTCAGTGATGGCACGAGACTGTAAAGAAGAGAGTTTGTTTGGAATGCGCTCTGTCTGGCCTTGGCGTGCCCCTCCCTCTGCCCTGATCCATCAGCACTGCCACCACACTGCGTCTCTGCTCCCTAAGGCGGTGACCGTGGACAGGCGGAGGAGGGGAGCGGGGTAACTCGAAAACAACCTTATCTCCCAAAGCACCGTGTTAGCTAAGGCAACCCATTAAGTCTCCCATGTACATTTGCATATTAATTGCGTTCGGGCTCGACTTGCTTGGTAAGGCTGCTGTTTGTAGGTGCTTTCTTCCTGAGGAGACACAGACATCCGCAGGGAGCTCACCTGCATCGTTCCACAACAATTGGATTCCAAAGAAAATTGCTTTAACTGGAGAGTAATTCAATTTGTACCCCTACACAGCTAGGCTCTGGGGCTGCAGGGTGCACTGGGCTCATAGGGAATGCAAAGTTCTGAAAAATGTCTTCTGCCATCAAGACCCACCCCAACCAGGACATTAACCTTAAAGTTATGTTTCCTCTACAAACTTTGGAAAAATACACCAGACTGAGGGGATATTAAAGATGGCGTAAAAAAGTCACTGGTCTGGGAACGCCTTGGGGTCCCACCGGAGGAGCTGGAGGACATGTCTGGGGTGAGGAAAGTCTCGGAGTCCCTGCTTAGACTGCTGCCCCCGCGACCCAGCTCCGGATGGATAAAAAGAAGAAAATGGATGGATAAAAAGGTTACATTTTTAAAAATAAGCGGTCGCTACGAGAATAAAGTTGTAAGTTAAAATTTTCTGAAAATAAATGTATATATTACAAGAATAAAGTCATAGTACTACCAGAATAAATGTCCTAATATTATGAGAAAGCACACATGACTGAGAGCTTTGATGTTGATCCATAAATCTTTAAATTTCAACTTTACTTTTGGTAGAATGACGTGCTGCGTAGGGTATAAATAGCTGGAGATGGTGTTAAGAAGGCCTGGCGGCTATTCGTCTGCTGTGTTTGAGCGGTCTGATTGAGAAACTGTGTTGGAGGTATGTCTGAAGAACCAGAAAATCTTTCAATCTAAAATAAATGTTATGAAAATAATAAGCTAACATGAAAATCTTCCTTAAATGCCAGCAGAGGGCGCTAGGACTGGATTTGCTGGCACATTGCAAAAAAGTAGATTGTATGAAGCATTTATCGTTATGGTCAAAATTACTAAATTGTAAAGTGGAGGCATGTTGAACAGAGGCATGATCAGTGTAAATCCAATGAAGGTGTATGGACTTTAAAAATGCAAAGGAGCTTCACAGATTACAGTGTGCTGACATATAATAGTGAGGCACTAAGGTCTTGGAGATGATATACACAATAAATATGCAGAACATAACTACCATTGTATCTTATTTTTGATAAGGATAACAAAATATCACATATAAAAGATTTTTTATATGTTTTTATATAAGTATAGGTTGCTGTAGGTCCTTTAATACGACGTTAATAACTTCCATAGCCTAAACCCATGGTGTATTCCACTGCTGTTGTTTTAGTTTCTTTTGTTCTCCATTGTGCCAAATACATATGCATGAGTTCTGGTTGGGTGCATGCGAGGTGTGTCAAGCGTGCAATGTAAAGGTCGTGCCCCCCCTCGCTGCTGGGGGACAGTCCTGCACAGCGCGCCCACTGCCTCTATTTGAATAAAGTGTTCCTGTTTACAGCCGCTAACCTTGAGGGTAAGCAGCCCCTGGTTATGGATGTGTTCCCCCTGCTAACCCCCTCCCTCTCTCATCAAGATTAATTGTCCACTGGCTTCACCAATCTGCCTGTCAGTTTCACCCGGCAGTCATGGCTTTGGGCATTGTTTGAGATTTATACACTGCCTGGTCACTTAACAGAGCTTAAAGGGCCTCCGTGAAGCTCCTCTGTGTTTTAAAAGTCCACACACCTTCACCATGCAATTTACAATCAAGTCAGTGTTCACGTTGATGATAGCTATTGCTGGCTTGACGCGAGCATAGGTGCTCATCCCCACCAAGATACTTGCACAAAGCACGCATTTGTTGTTGTATTTGTTGCATTTACCATCAGCACAACCTATTGCTGGGGCAGCTTTGTATCGTTTGAAGGACCCCAGGTTCAGAAATACTGTTTGTTTGCGTTTTCAAATTGACTTTGGAAATTCTTGCGGTTGTCGTGATCAGGCTGTACAGACGGTAAATATAAGCGTATTCAGCTGGTTATTTTCACTGTAGACCTGTTACAAGTGGCTAAATGCTCCCCTTCGAGTCTGAATGCCTTTCCCATTGAGAAACACAGCCAGTTCCTCGTGCATACGTCCTTGACGCACAGCTGTGGTTTCGTAAGGTTAGGCACGTAAACACTGACGCATGCAGTGTATTTGGGCTCTAAGGCCTAGAACACACTGCACACATATTTTGCCCTATGCAAACATAACTGCACATTTTTGGCACACATTTTTTAGATTGCATTAAAAGTGAATGGAAGGGCCACACTGCCTGCGCTAGGTGCGCTTATGGAGCAGCACGTTGTGCCCACATAGATTTCAGAAAATAGAATCCAACCTATTTTTTTATGCTTGACGCGAGTGTAGGGCTCATATCCCCATCGAAATACATATATAGCACGCATCTGTTGTTGCATTTATCATAAGCACAACGTATTGCTGTTGCAGTTATGTATCGTTTGAAGGAGCCCATGTTCAGAAAGACTGCCAATTTGTTCAGATTTACTTTAGAAATCCTCATGTTTTCCGTGGTCAGCCTGTACAGACAGTAAATACAAACATATTCAGCTGTAGTTATTTTCACTGTAGACCTGTTACAAGTGGCTAAATGCTCCTCTTCAGGTCTGATCGTCTTTCCGACAGACACAGAGCCAGTGCTGCGCGCATACATCCTGCTGGAGCTGTCGGTGTTGTTACGCATGTAAATGCTGACGCGTACAGTGTGTCCTAGGCTTAACTCTATGCAAACCCTTTTCCCTTTCAAAGTATTGGTACTTCAAGACACACGAGTTAAAGAAGCATGTGAAATACTACTACTGAGGTAGTTTAAAGCTTTTAAATGAGGCATATGTGTTTAGAGCTTCTCAGAGCCGCAGGAGTTAACAGTCACCTCATGACCTTTGTCTGTCTTTAGTAAACACCAATGTAAACACCAATGTATGCACCTGTCCAACTCTAATGGATAGAGGATTTATGGTTAAAGATGTGTCAAATATTATACAAGAGATTTGCTCACAATACAAGGACATCTTAAAACGTGACAAAGACATTTTATGATGCATGAAAGAATAATGCAGTTGTAGTATTACACCACTCTCTCTGTACACCAAAAGTACGACACATAACCTAACCATTTGCACCTTATGCTGTATATATGGGCCATTACCAGCTGTAAAGTTTACCAGCTGTCTGACACTGTGTAAAATGTAGATCGCACATAGAAGTTTAGGCTATTGTAAAGCAAAAACAAAGTGATACAATGAACATGTAATTCCAATTCAACTCAGAAGAAAGAGATGAAATGTAGGAAATATGCCGTAAATATCACAGAATGAAACAAAATACAGCTCCAGTATTCTGTTATGATGGGGTAACATCTTATATAGTTGATAAAAGAGGGGATATTATGCAAAATTGACTTTTTGGAGCTTTCTACCATGTTGTAAGCTGTTTCCTCATCAAAAACATGTCTGAAGAGGTTTTTAATGTCATCCATGCATGTTTGAATAATTTAGCGATCTCTCTTGGGCACTATTTGTACCTTCTTATGGTTAGCAGTACGATCCTGTACAAGGCTCCGCCCACAAGCCTATGTCACCCATGCTCCCGGACGGCCATTTTTCATAAATGTACAGAAGCACAATACAAAACAATACACTTCAACTTCACAAACCTGATGCAATGTGCAGTAGTTTCATTAGTGGGATGCACACTGATTATGTTGTGATATCGCTCTGAAGGGCGACTTAGCATGGTGAGTAAGGTGAGGGGGAACTCATCACTGACAAATCTGAAACTAATTACATTAATTGTTTTTGGGGAATATAGCATTTTCAAAACAAGAAAAGGTAATATGGTAACATCTAAATATGTTAAGCATTAACCCCATAGAAGTATAATAGCCCCTCTTTAAACGCAATAGGCCCAGTAATCTTCTAAAGATCAGCAAGTAGTTTATCCCACAAGAGTGTAATGCAGAGATGAGCTGTTCAATACAAACATAAAATAAAGTATGCCAAAATGTGTACATTTCACCATTGCTTCCCATATTTCTGACCCTATGCGGGTGTGTGTTCCAGGCACAGGGGGGAGTGAAATCATTATGAACATAGTCGAGACCAAATGACTCTTTGGACCTTCCGCAGTAAAAGCCTGATTATGAAATATGGCACATTTCTTTCAGGGGACATTGCTTGAGGAAATGTAGTAAAACGCCCATGGGAAGCTGCACTCATCCATCACTCAGAGTGTTGCTGTCCCAGGACCCCAGGAGGTTGCCCACTCTGCTGCCTGAGAGAAAACCGCCGCTTCAGACGCTGTTCTAGGTCACGTTTACTGTGGAATATCAGCGTCCTTGGCTGCGGCACGGACTCCTCCCTATTTGACAGATCTCATTAGAAGATAAAGGTGACAAAGATAGCTGCTAATGCTGCAGAGAAATGTAACACCATTAGCAGGTCATTGTCACCGTCTAATGTGTCCTTTTAAGCCGCTTACTGAACTGGTGCTGAAGTGTGATACAGGGATTAACCTATCACAGAGCGGAGGAGGAGGGGGAAGAGGGGGGCGAGGAGCTGCCATTGATGGAAATTGTGGACGTGCACTGCATTATGGGACACAGAGTGGAGGTCTGGAGTGTACAGGCCCATGTCTGTCAGGTCCTCACTGCTGCACTATTACCTTGTACCCCTGGACCTTCATTTATGAATGCAAACAGAGAGAGCCTAACTATCACAACTGATGGCATGCAGCATATAGACTCATGTGGCAACTAAAAACCTCCATTTACAATAGAGGAGAACCCCTTTTAAGATGTTCGTTTACATTTGGAACAGGCCTACTGCAAACAAAGCAAAACACTTATCATTTTATTGAGCATTTAAAAACTCTTGAATAAATGTTATTTCTTTCTACCATGTTATAATGTTCCCTCATCAAAAACAGGCCTGAAGAGGTTTTAGCTGTATTGCATGCATGTTTCAGTAATTTCACAATCTCTCCCGGGCACTATTCAAGCCCTCCTTAGGGTTAGCTGTAAGAGTCTGTCCAATGCTCAGCCCACAAGCCTACGTCATCCATGCTTCCAGATGACAATTCTCCATAAACAAACAAAAGCATGATACAAAACTGTACACAACAATTTGACACACATTACACATAACAACATCACCTCAGTATAGGCTGGTCAAGCAACACTTAATTTCAGGAGCATTCAAAACCAATAAGCTGCATTGCATTCACAATTAAGAGTAGGAAACTAAGTTCACAGATAAGGGCAAAAATGTAAAATAAAAATGCGATTTAAAGATGCCAAACAAAATGCCACCAAAATTATGCTATGTGAGCTTAAACAAGTCTGTCCAATAAATTGCGCAATGTCGCCGTTTCATATAAGACACCAACCAGACAAAAATAAAACAAACTATTCTTTGAAAATAAAGTAAAGAGATCATTTGCATTTTTGACAATAGGCTATATAACAGCAAATAACTGAAAATGTGGCGCAGCTGAGACTGAACGAACTTTAGTGCAGTTTTATCTGAGGTGACTTCAATGCACCACGTTATTAACATTATAAACTCACTTTTTCATTGTGGAGCTTCGTCTCCCTGCGTTCGCTGAGCTGCAGGTCCACTTGAGTGTCTCCAAACATTTTTAAACACACCGTAGCTTGTAAGTGCCCAGCCGTACAACAACAGTACAATTTGCAGCGTGTCTCAGAAGCTGTGAGCCACGGGTACAGTTCATAGTTGCTCGTGTGGAAATGACGGACAAATCTTTTTCCTTGCTGGGACAGGTTAGCTAGCGCAGGGGTTGGCCGACCTCTTCTCATAATATCCAGCTTTTCATGAAAGGCCTGTCTTGAAAATGCCGTGGAAAGTATATCTGCAACCAGATCAATCTCTTCCCCTCCTTCGGCCATTATAGGTTAAAAATACATCGATAGCTGTTGGATCTCTGGGACTAGTTCAACATTCTGCAAACTGCCGCCTTTCAGGCTGTAGCAAATGCTTATCCAATCACAGGACACGTACATCTCCAGTTCAGCGTAAGACCTTCTAGCTGGCCCTGGTTTGCAGAATCGAGATCTGATTGCCTATTGAAACTGACTGTGTCTGTGTCTACTTACACTGGACGGGGCCTACTCTTTTTATTCTGAAGGCCCCAGGCAAATGAAATTTGCCTGACAACACAAGCTGCTGAAATATAATTGGATAAAAACTCTACCACAATAAACAACATTGGAAGCCACTCAACTAAGTGGATATAATATGACATAAAGGGAATAGAGAATAGAGAATATTTTTGTTTACATATTTATGAAAATAAAATAAAATAAATTCACCTTTCTGAGCATGTTTAGGCCAGCGGAGAAGGCCTTGCTGGCCCTGACGGCCCACCACTGGTTAGCAGTTAATACCTCATGTTGTAGCTTTATGTTGTACCATTTTAGTAGTATAGAAGTAAAATCCTCCCTTTAAAGTTTTCAGATAACATTCATTATTTGGGCACCTATGCTAACAAAGATTTATCATCATATTGTAAAATGGTATCTTGTACCATGCATGTTCCTTTCTACAGTTAAACTCAGTTGTGTTTTTATAGCATTCTGTAATTACTTTTATGCTGGCTGTGGTGGTGCTGCAGCCCAGACCTGCTCACTCTTCTGCTTCAACATTTATTCTTTGTAACAAATCTGTAACAGCTGGAGAGCCGGGGAGTGCATGTAAACGTAGTGTGTGCAATTTGGTGACAAGTCAGGCTTAATCAAGCTCCCAATGCCTGGATGAGAGGAGAGCACCAAGCAGCATATGGAGCAGAGAGAGCAGTACTGCTAAGTTTAGTTCAGAGGAGAAGATAGAAGCGGTAACCAGCGGAGACCAGCAGACGCCAAAAGACAGGAGGAGACACAGGCAGACAGGTGCAGACACCAGAAGACAGGAGCAAACACCAGGAGACAGAAGCAGATACCAGGAGACAGGAGCAGGCACCAGCAGACAGGAACAAACACCAGGAGACAGGAGCAGACACCAGGAGACAGGAACGGACAGGAGCGGACATGAACCTACTCAAATATATCTTATCCTTGTACCTGAGGTTACTAGGATATTATTCAGAAGTTTAATAAAGTGCACTTTGAGGGATTGGGGTCACAACAAACAGCGGTATCAGTGTTACTGAACCTATGCTGTGCAGCAGTGCAGCACTACCACCATTCAGAGCCATAATAATGTCCCTCAGTAAAGAATGATACAGACAGTGTTCTCTCATGAGGTTGGTGAGGAATGACAAATGGGCCTGGTGCAGCCCTGGTGCTAGTGAGCAGGTGCTCCCACTAGAATGAATGTGCGTCCAATGGTGACTTTAGTGAAGCGTCTGCGGGGCAGGGTGCGACCTTCAGATGGCAGCTTTGTCATGTCCGAGTGCTGCGCCGCATCCACGTGACACCTGTACAGGTGAGTGCAGGTCACTGTGCTGGCCATAAATCACCACTACAACATGTCCTCATGTCCCACAGCCACTGTCCTGTTTGGGCACTGCCCCACATTTCCTGATGGAATGGGATCATACGAGACCAGCATTTGAAACGGCATAACCCAAAAGCTAACCATTACATATTCACTAAACATATGGTATGTAGCTCATGTCATGACCACTGTCTGCTGAATGTAAGTTGCTCTAAAGCCTTCATTAACATCTTATAGGGCGGTCCTAAAGAGAGGAACAAGAGCACAGCTACAGCCCTGATAATTCAGTGGCAATTCAGAGAAAAATCCTTATCTGTTTTAGAAGTGACTATGTAAACTTCATAATTTGATTACACTGTTAATCTAACTAAAAATCAAATCCACACTCCTGAATTACTCTGCTTCCCTATTACTCTTAAATGTGTCTTTTTCACTGTAACCTCCTGTGAGACTAGTGAAAGACACATGCCAGGAAGTCATGTTCAAAGCAGTATTTGCACAAATTTATCAAATTGATGCCTTGGTAGCATAGCAACCTCAGGTGAGTGCAGGTGAGTGTCTGAGAGCATAAGATCACAGGCCCTTTGTGGTCAACATTAGCTTTGTTCTGTGCTCTCCACTCTATGGGTTTTATCATAACAGTGCCATCAGCTTTCCATTAGTGAAATATTAATATGCATCTCTGAGGATAATTGGCCTGGCTGCTCTCGTGGCGCAAACCCATGTGAAACAATCCCGTCTTACTGTCTGCTACAGAACAAAAGAGGAGCAGAACGTCTTCATCCCCCCTCCGAGTGCACCAGGTTGTCTCTGATTGGCTGTGCTTTGTGGCGAGCACCTGGATCTGCACACTTGTTTGATGTGGCCCTTTTGGAGCACTCTGATGGCCCTGCTAAATTGTGGCTAATGGACAGGGCCTGCAGACACGGCGGCGCTCGCTGACACCGGCACACCTGTTCTCTGTAGTGGAGCAGGCGCATTAGTTGCAGCCCAACAGGCCACTTTCAGAGCTGCATTGTGTCCAATAAGCCCAGGTGCAACCGCACATCCACACACTAAAGCTACATTTCACTGAGGTACAGAGTGTGGTCGTGAAAGGTTCAAATGTTCACAAGTTGTTACTTTTGGCAAATCGAGAGAGATTCACAGTCAATCTGTATCTGTATCTTATTTACATGCAGCTCATATCATGAAGCTTTATGCAGTAATCGAAGAGTAATAAACACATTAAGATGGGAGGTACACTTCAGGTTTAGTTGGTTAAATCTGTCACACACAGGTCTGCATTAAACAAAAGGTATCAAAATCGCATGCACATTGGCACACTGTTTTTCCTCTGCACGCAGGGGACAATAAGCTGAACAATATGTTTAAAGTAAAGCTGTATAATCATCTCAGGATCCTCAGAGACTCTGCTGGCAGGTGACCAATAATGTATCATGTGCTAAAACAATAGTATGCCTATGATCTGTCTCTATCAGATAATACAGAGTGTGGCTCCAGGCTGAAGGGCTGTTGTGGGGTAAAGTGACACAAATCATTACTATTACTTAAAGGCCCACAACACGATTTTGCCCATGTATTTGAGCGAAGTTTGTTTTGCCCAATAGAAATATATTGTATGAGCAGCTCTTGAAGTCAAAATAAGTCTGCTGTATACTGTACATATTATAAAGCATTTTATTGTGTGTGGTTAGAATGCTAGTTGTTGTTAGCTTTCCCATGACAGCAAAACTCTGCTCTGGCCTCTGAAAGTTGGGAAAAGTGCTTATAATAAAAGTGCTCAGAATGCATAAGGTAAGTGATGAATAACTTTGGACCACTGCAAACCCTTTCAAATGAACTACTTCTGTTTTTCACATTTTTAAGACCGTAGAAATCAGGTACACCACCTTTAATGCTGCTAAGCTATTTCACCTTAGTGCTTAGTCCATGTAAAATTTTCAGAAGCTTGCTTAATTTCTCCTCAGACAAGAAAGCGCCTGTCTGGAGGGGTGTGGGGGTGTTTTCTGTGGGCTGTGCAGGGGCAGGTACAATGCCTATAGGCCTGTCTCCACACAGCCGCGCTGTGAGGACGTTCTGTGACATGGGAGGGACTGGGGACGGCGTGTGGACAATGGCTATGGTGCATTGCCAGAGGAAGTGATGAGCAGGTGGTCTGAGTGGGCTACAGCATACTCTCTGTTCACACCACTGCGAGCTGAGCTGTCTGTCTCTCCATTCACTTTTCATCGCATTTTTATTTGGACACATTTGGCATGAGACAAAAAATGAAAATATTAAGTTGGCAGGATTGATAAAGTAGGATTTTTTTCATCTAAACCAATGTAACTGCAGAGTCTAAGGATCGTCTTAAGCAGCGACGTTAACCTATCTCAGTGGTGTTGGTGATGTGTTAGGATACTTGAATTAGCTGATGCCAAATTAGTTACTAGTACAACTACTGAACACGTTACCCTTATATCAGGGACGAAATGTTGAGACACAAAATTTGGCTTGTTTTGCTTCCGGTTCAACTTTTAAGGAAGAGCTAAGAGTGAGATATTTGGACAAGAGAGATGTCAAAAAGCAGATATTACAGAAAATAATAATTTCTCACCAAACACTGACTTGATCCTGTGATAAACCATGGTATTTCCAGAGAAATATATGTTGAGCCTACATGCTTAGCAAAACAAAGCGTTAGCAGCAACTGTTTCATGTCCATTGATGCACGGCACTTGCATTAAGAGCAAAAAAAAAGTCCAATGCATAATCCATCTAACATCAGCCAAACCTGATGCTTTACATAAAGAGACATAAAATGCGGCATAGAGGCGCAGAGAAGTTAAATAAATTTTAGCCATATCTCACAGCTACACAAATTTGGAATTACTAAACATCTTTTTGTGAATTGCTGAGATTGGCCTGATGAAGAAAATTTCAGGCATGATTTATATTTTATTAAAACATTTATGTTTCTGTGATGTCAGTTGCTCAGGTAGCAGAGCCCTGCCCCTGGACTTAGAACCGTGCCCAGAGCATTGAGACACAACTCTGTTGGAGGTGGCCGCACCAAACTGCCAAGGCGGCCCCAAGTGTGCCGTGCCAATCGAGTTAGCTTAAGGCCTCTGCTGTGTTTGTACAGAGCTGCTACACGCAGCCCACACCAGGTGGTCTCAATTCACCCCCTCCCTCAGTAAATAGTCCATTAGTACAGCGCTCCAAGGTAAAGGCCTCTCCCGGTGCAGTGGCACAGTGTGGCCCTAGCCAAGCAGAGGAGAAACCAGCTAATGCTACTCTTGTCCTTCCTGCATTACACATTGTAGTTTGTTATATGCAACCTACATGGAGTTTTGTGCACCATGTGCAATCATCAGCCCAAATACATTTTTTCTTGAAAGGTTAAACTCCATCCATTGGTTTGGTAAGAGTTTCTAATAACTACACCTTAAAACGCCTTAATAAAGCATGAACAAAGACTTCATTCATAAGGGACAATTATCTTATTAAGAATGATGCTTAATAGCAATTCATTAATACCCTAACTCCACCCTGACGCACACCTCCACTCCGAGACCAGCCCATTACCTTCTGAGTTTTCCAGTCCAGTCCATAACTTTAATTACACTGTATTGATTTCTTTTTAACACATCTCATTGTTCACCTACAAATGCAACTCAAATACGGCATGATTGTTTTTCAGGACATTGTTACCATCTGAACGTGGCTTATATCGATCTGAGAGGTGCTCAGAGGGGCCTGGCCTTAGCTCCACTTGAGATAAGAACCATTCACACTCACTGTTGTCCCGTGGAGCATGACAGGATTTGAGGGGAACCGCTGCACCAGATGGAGATTGTTCCTTCATGGCTATTGTCAGTGGAGCATCTTGGAATGTGTCAGCTTTATCTGTGTCAAAACATCCCAAACACTTTTGCATGCGATTCCACAGCATCGGCCACAGCCTCGCCCATCTGTGCAAATGTATGTCGGCCACACAGCATCCAGGCAGGAGGAACTAGCAAGAGTTCTCCTGCCAAATATGTGTACATGTGTGAAATACTGACAAATGCAGAAAGCTTAACCTTGTGTATTACTGAATGTAATGGAGTGAAGGTTATACTGACAAACTTCTAAAATACAATAATCTTCTGGATTAAGATGTGCCTTGTGCGTCAGGGATTATATTTTTAACAGGCTAATTCACATTCCACCTTCCTCCATTAGCCTTGACACATCTCATTTGTTACTGCATGTACGCCCCTTTTGTACAGTCCATCAATGCAATGTAAAGTAGACCAGTTTCCCATTGATGTCAACAAATGGATTTGGCTGAAGATTACAGTCTCCATCTAGCTCAAAGTCTTGCAATAGAGTCATTGTTTGGGACGGTTCCATAACTGTTCCACCTGCCCCCTCTGACTGCTCTGAGCGGAGAGGGGTGTGGCCCCCTCGCTGGGCCTGGTCAAGGTGACCCTGCCTGGCCCGTCATGGCTGAGCTCAGGCGCAGGGGGTCTGGGCGTATGTTCCTGCACTGGGCCCTGGGTACTTCCAGCTGAATGTGTCCCGGAGAGCAAACATCTGATGTCATTTCTCTGCACACAGCTGCCCCACATCAGGCTGAGGCCAAGGTGACCTGCCCTCCTGTCGGGAGGGGACTCTGCTAATGTCACCAGGTGCTCTAATACACTGCAAGTCTCTTCTCAATACAGAACTTAACATAAGGTTTAAATGGTAGCTTTTTGTCAACTTGACTTGATTTTTACATATTTAAATGATATGATTACAGATTTAAACAGATTGCTGAAAAGTGTTGTAATGTCGTACTATTCTTTTGTGTCTATTACATATTTGGTGTGCCTATACTAATAAAGCTGCTCATAATGATAACCCACGATATTCTTCTGTGCGTTATTTGTTTTGGAACAAAGTCTAACAAAGCGCTCCTCGCATGAGCTCCAGTCATTCATCACTGCCGCCTCCTGCTCCGTGGCTCTGGGTGGAGCTGAGCGGGTCCATGGCAGGACAGATTGGGAAGTGTTCCGATCCCGCTGGATCAGGAGGTGTGGACGAGGTGTGTGATTGGGGGTGGGGGGTGTGGGCCCGCTGCAGGTCAGTGAGGTTGGCAGGCCCAGGCAGGCGGCTCCACATGGCGCAGGGACTGAGGGACGCAGACAGATGGCACCTGGTGGGTGACAAACAATTAACAAACCAACAAGAATAGCTGGATCGGCAGTATAGCCACAAGCACAGGAGATAGCAGGAGCGGTGCATCTGTGCTCAACACTTCTCTCTTTACTTTCCCTGTCTGTGACTCGTGTTTGCTATAACAGTAGCATTTTACCCATGTGTCTTTTTCACAAAAACACTCTCGTTGTCATGCCGCTATAGAGGGAGCTAAATAAAGCCGCGATGAGCATATGCAGCCAGCATATGTTTCTGTTTATTTCAGAGCACTTTGGAGATAAGAAGTGGGGGATCTAAATGCACTATGAATGTGTGCAGTTAATATTTGTTCAAATGTAACCTCTTATTTACAGATGAATGAAACCACAACTGAAGGAGCAGTTTCGTCTGGTCAATGCGAGTGTGGCTCCAGCCCGCAGTCTCTATGTATCTGTATGTGAGGTGACCTACTATTCTGACCACTCTACTTTCAGAGCTTTTCTTTTGTTTGAGTTTCCTCCAATATTCCACTTCAGATGATTTTTGTTTTGTTTTATTGGACATAAAACAGTCATCTTACAGAAATGCTGACCCCACAAATTTGGTTTGTGCCCCTCCATAGGGGCAAACTAACTGACATTTCCACCCGGTATTATTAAAGATTGTTAGAAAGTACTTAAAATAATTTACAGTAGATCTGATGACAGTTATATAGTGCACTTTTTCAATCTAACAAAAAAAAGATGAGTTAAAATGACAATTAAGATATAGATTATTAATCTCATTTGAGACAAGAATGTGTGTTTGGTGCATCAGAAACACCAGTATTTGATGTTGTCTGTCAGCAGCCCCTCTTTATTTCAGATGGAGTGGGCCGACCTCCCACGGGCTCTCTGAGATGTGACACTTTGGAGATGGCGAAAAGGAGGAGGTCGTGGAAAAACATTGGCACGCGCACATCGATGCGCGGTCACATATTAGCACGTTTCAAGCCAATGCGTGCACACTTCCATTTTTAGGATACCATCCCAATGCTCTTTTAACACTTCAGCACGCTTACATATCCAGAAAAGTTCTCCAACAAAACAGATGCACGAGTAAAGCATCTATACCTATTCATAGAGTCAACAATGGAGTCTGGATGTACATAATGAATGAAACACAGAATGTGACATCTCCTAGAATTCATCAGCTGAATATTTGATGTGTTGGAGGTGCACCTGAGAGGGGAACATATGACCCAATCAAAAGTTAATGTGCAACACGCAATCTGTTGAAAGGATGAAGTGAGGGAAGAAAGGCGGAGGCTCAAGACGGAACTCACTTTTGAATTTAAAAGTTGTCAAACATTCATCACTGTACCAGCACCAACCTTATGCTGGGAATCTCAACTCAATAGTATTAGCATGTTCATTGTATTGTAATAAGGTTTCAATTACACACTGCTTTTGTACATTTACAAGTAACAACATTGAGTAGAAAAATATAATGGAATTAAAACTATGACTTGTCAGTTTGTTAACAATTGTTATATTATTTCTGAAAGATAACATGCTCTGAATCTGTCTGCCTTACTTCCTATAGTAACATTTGACACATGACACAAAGAGAATGGATCTGATTCAGTACAAACTGATGATATACTGAAATTGTCTTGAAATGATGACTGAACTGTTGTCACACATTCTATTGTTTTTTTTTTTTTCATTCTTCTTTTATGACAATTATGGGAGTTGTATCTTTGAATGTGTTTAAAATAAATCATGTCAAATCTGATGGTGCTGCAGTTCACCCAACAGGGCTACTGTCTATCTTGGGGCATCCTGTTGGGGCTCAGGGCTGTGTTACTCAGGAGCAGTTACCCAGATCTGTTCCAAACTCAGGGCTGCCATTTGTCACAGGGATGGTTCAGGGCTATAGGTTCAAACAATCAAACAAGAGCATCCCATGTCCTTATGCCCTCTTAGCAAGGATAGGTCCCACAACATACTGGCTTAGGGTATGTGTTACAGTTATGATCAATTTTATATCCACCAAGTTTTCCTAGGAGACCTCAAGCTGCAGGATTGTGTTGGCGAGAGCTCCACAGGTTGTGGCTACTGTGAAAATGAACTCTTTTTAACTGTGGTTATCTGATACAAATGGTTAGTGTGTAGGTGAGGGGGAGTTGCAGGTGTGACTACTTGGAGAGTAGTTGTTGAGTTAAAGACAAGAGCAGACAAAATTGGATTAAATTGTGTGTGGCAGTTGACTGTGGGGAGGTAATGAGGCTGCTCTCTGCTGCTAAAGGTGAAGTGAAATGGGAGCAGTGCGTAGCAGCGTCCCTGTGGCACACTGATTACTGTTTCCTAATGTGGGGCTAATGGGATGTCAGGGGGGGCAGAGCCCCGACAAGAGCCCTGTTCAGAGCGCACAGCTGAGCAGACACTAACACTAGTGCACACTAGCTCAGGGGGGCATGGATGCAGGCTGGTATAGAACAAAGTGTGACAGATTTTAAGGTTCCAGCATAAACAAACTTGCAGTCTATGGCTTTTACTCAGGTCAGTGTATAGTGCAATATAAGAATTCTCAAGTAATTCCTTAGTTAATGTCAGTTAGCATTGCATCAGTGAAATGTTGCATACTGTTACGTAGGCCTTGTATATTTGATGAGACTGAGAGGGGAATGATGTTGCAGTGGGTCATGACAATTACAGAGATGCAGCTCCTGATGATGAAACAAAAAGAGAAGCATAGGTGGCCCCAGGGTGCTGTGTGGATGAGGGGCTCCTCTGACCGTACTCATGCACTCAGCATTGGGCAGGGGGTGCTATGGTGGCTGGAGCCCCTGCTTTTCTACAGCATTATTCATGTCAAACAACTTTACACACAGCACAACTCTATAGCTTATGATTAAGGAAAATCTTTAAAAATGCATATGTTCCCTTTAATGTCAAATTTAGGGCAACTTGTGCATAGAGTGGGGGCAGAAGGGTGTACATGAGTTAGAGACAGGAGCAGTGTCACAGATATACGAGCTGTGGCATGCATATATGGAGTGAGAATAACAGTTTAATAACACAAGTCACAGATGGGAATACATTTATGAAGTCTACTCGAGGCATACGTGTGGGCTGTGAAGGCTTTCAAACATGCTACTCAATTTTCAGTCTATTATTGTATGCAATGATGATCCAACTGTAGAACCAGGCACCAAATGAAATGAAAGAGTAGCCTAACACCGTAAAGTAAGTAACCCAAACTCATTAGGAGTAAAAGTATGACGTTTGAAAGCTAAAAAAAAAACAATAAATGTACTGAGTAATGAGTGAGGGTTGTCATGTATCAAATTTACATTGTCATGGTAATCTACAGCAGTAATTCTTTAACCAGGGGTCTATGTCAAAACATTTAAACAAAAAATCTGAAAATTTTCACAATATGGCCAAAACAAGTAGAAGTAGAAAACCTTTTTACAAAAGGTTGAACCCCAAAATCGGTGGGTTCATTGGTAAGAATAACATTCAACATAGCTCCGCTTCTCAGACTCCTCAGCTCTCTAAACTTTTACCAACTCTTCAAAACTTATGTTTTGTGCTTAAATATCTTGAGAATATTTGGGAAATACACAATTGTGAATGTGTTTGTGGAACAACCATGGGCAGCTATGTAAATAACAGTGAAAACATTTCCTCCTGATTAGAGATAACATGTTTGAGGTGTAAAGGCATATAAAAACTGCCATGTGCCTTTTAAACCATGATTTACTATAAAAATGAACTCTAACACCTAATGTCTTTCATTCCCTACAACCATAAATACTAATGTGGCAATTACATCAATTGGTAAAAAGCTATCTGTCGTATATAATGCTATTTTTTGGCTCTGTAAACTGTTATGAAAATAACTATTATGAAAAATAAAAAATATTTGGAAAATATTTGGTCTTTTACTCCACAGTTTTTTTTAAACAAATAAATCTGCAGTGGTCCAGAGCTGACACACCACAGATCCACTTTACATCATGAGCAATTTCAGCTGAAATCACACTTTCTTGTTTACTGCACTCAACTGATTTCCTGATGTGCTCCAAATCCTCCAATGACTTTCTTTCTCTGAACACATTCTTATCTTATATTGGCGTTTCTTATCTGTCACAAGTCTATTCTGAAACGTGCTGTTTGTACAGTGTCAGTGTTGCGTGTGTGCTGGAAAATGATGAATGGTGTGTTAGGCAGACCAGTGGGATCTGTGTGGAAGGAGATTGCACCTGTCCTCTCTGTTTTGTTTGGTTTATTGGCAGCATGCACATTCTGGATCTCACAGTTTCTCAGGTACATTTGCGTCCATGAGCGCCCTGAACAGCACTGTGATTGTCTATGTGGCTCTGGCCATTATTCATAATGGAGAGACTGGCGGGCCGGCCAGCTCAGCCATCGCTCCTGCACTATCAGAGAGCACATAAAGGAGGCAGGTGTGAGAGGAAATGAATGTAAATCCATCAGTCTTATTAGAGCTACGCTCCCACCCAAAATAAAGAGTCCCTCTCTCTCACCCATCGGCACTGTGCTGAGGCTCCACCTGCGATCTCCACAGCACACACCCTCACAGTGAGAACTGTGCAGTGTGCAGGTGCATCATGGGTACACTGTCTATTAGACTCCTGCTGTGAGCACAGCCAGCAGTGCCACTAACAGCTTTACCTCATCTGCCTCTGCTGCCCCCTCCAGCCTCTGGAGACAAGACTCACTTATTTGAAACATGGCAAAATGTCATTCAATAAAATGGATTTGCATTACCTAGTATGACACTGTCACCAGAGCTTTACACTAGTATTTTTGTCGACTATAAAAAAGAAAACAAAAGTCAACAATATCAACAGTATAGAGATTTGCCTATTTAGTGAAGGAATGTTCTGCTGCAAACATGACTTCACAGAGAAAGTGTAAGGTGTAAAGTATAGTGAAAGAGTGAATGAAGAGAGGAGATCTAGTTTCTGAGAGGGTCTCAGGACCTCTCTCTACAGCCATGTGCTTTTGTTTTTCTCACTGGCATGCAGACATATGGATTACATAAGATAATTAACACTATTCTCTATGTTTTTGTCAATGTACTTGTAAATCCTGTTATATTTATGTGGGCTCCCATCTCTGTCCAAACCTTAGGCCTCACTCTCTGACTGTAATAACTTTCATCTGAGCCACCAGTTACAGCTGCCATGCTGTTTGTTCTATACTCATGCAAAAAGACTGATGCAATGTATCCAATTTAAAATCTCAGATCAAATCAATCCCAACTTTTGAATGACTGACCATCATCATCTGATTCACACATTATCTGTCCAAGAGATGGTGCATATTTATTTCCAGAAAGTGTTTACATCAAGTTTGTCCTGTTTTTAACTTTGTTTGAAAAAAAGTGTCTTGGCGGACACACAGCACACACTGGTGGCTGCAGGGAGCCAAAAGCACTTTATTTCTGTTTGGAAGCCTGTGTTTGGCAGCGACTGTGGGCTGTGGTGCTTGGCTTCGCTCCTCTGACATCTTCTCCTTTTGAGTGTGTACATATGCATTTAAATATGTTTAAAATTACTCTGTGTCTTTCCCTCTTCAAACTACTCCTGTTATATTTTATTCATCATAGAAATATACAGAATACAGTTCATGCATTTTCCAGAAAGCAAAGCTATGTTATTCCTGTGATTGTCTATTTCTACATTGTGATTGTATGGACATTGTTGTCATGGTACACACACTGCTGAACTGATGCTCCCACATTTGTTATATGCAAATATGTTTAGACCTAAACATGCACTATACAGTACATAGTCATATTCAGTGAATAACAGGCTTTGGGATTTATGACTGCACAACACATTCACTTCAAAATAGCACTTTATACATATTTGTATGAATTTGCTTATTTGTATAATACACAGCAGCCTGGTATTAGGCCTATTTGAAATTTCATTGTGATCTTTATTTTTTCACAAAGTACTGGGGGCTGGGAGTTGTGGTTCTCTTCATGTATCTAGTAGATATGACATAGACATATAAGACATATGCATGAGGTGGTGAGGACCAGAGGTGGACAGCCACATGTCCCTGTATGCACCTATTAGGTATTTGCCCTCATCAGCCCCATCCTCTGTGGGCCATGAAGCCTTTAGCTCGAGTGTGCTGGAAAGGAGCAGCAGAGGTCTGCAGAGACTGGGGTACCCTGGGTGCTCCAGAGCAGCACAATGTTCTGGGACCAGCATGGACTGGCACTGGATTCTTGGTGGCCTTCATGAGCCTCTCATCACAGATGGCAGATATGTTGTCACCATGAAAACATGTTTTTTACTTTAGATGCCCCTATATCCAGTTATATCCTGGAAGTGTTTTACAGTTGTGGACTTAATTGGGAAAAAGATATAGAACATACTTGTAAATGACAATCAGCCAATCAGCTGTCTGCAAAGAAGAGCTGTTCCCACAACAGCCAAATGAAGCTAACTAGCTCCCCCTTCTGTCGAACCACAGACTCCCATAAAGTCTTTTCATTAAAACTGTAATGTTCATCGATTTTTCAGAATTATGCTGTACCATATTTTTTATATATATTTTGTGATTTGTTATATATGTAGAAATGATTTGTCTCAACCACCACACAGCATATATGCTGTATCCAGTGGGCAACCCCAGGTCGTCTGTGGGTTGGGTCTCGTGTTCAGAGAAGTGCCTCTGATTCAAACCAAGAGTGAAAACATCTCCAAAATCAGGCACAATATTCCATGCAAGACTCCCCCTTCTGTACCTGTCCCATAGCAGTGAGCACAGCCGCTGTGGTGTGATGTGCCGGAGGTCAGATGAGAGGGGGAGGGGCTGGGCACTCAGGTGACCACTGATGATTAGGGTTCCAGCTGCCTGGGCCAGATTGTGAGCTGTACCAGGCGAGATGTGGTGCCCTGAGAGGAGAGGCGCATCTGTCTGTCCCTCCCCACAGACAGCTCCACCAGCCGGCCAACTCCAACCAACTGCTAACAAGGTCACCAACTCTTCTTTGACTGGCTCACTCCCACCCTCCATGTGGCCAGGACTGTGCAGCACAATATGACAGTGAATATCTTAGAGCTTCCTCCGTTGAAATGATCATCATACCTATGTTATTGTACTTTAGTTTTGTGTTGTTTGGAGGACGTGGGTACAACAGAATCACCAGGAGAGGGACAGCTCCTCCGGAAGGCATATTTAAACTTTAATTCAAACAGCTTGTTCAGCAGTTAGATCTCTGTGACATCAACTATACCCCCAATATGCTTCCACCCTAAAATAGTTTCTTTCACACAGCTCGGGGTTGTGTGTCATACGGTATATAATTTTCAGCCTATAAGTTAGACCAAACATATACATATAAAACATCTCGCTCAAAATGTTATAGACAAATGATGATAGGCAAAATGACAAGCCGTAACCAGAGAAGAGAGTAACCATGATCTAAATAAAGAAATCTATCTATATAAATATGCACACATTACTATTACAAAGAGCCTTGTTGTACATAATCAGTGAGGGTTTTAAGTTATTGTTTAGTGGGTAGGGTAAGCACACTTTGCTCCTACTGGTTAATGGGAAATACTACAAGTACAACTGAACCTGGGTTGCCAGTATCTTCTTAGTCTGCATATTGAGAACACAAGCGTTTAGTTCATTCTCAACATGGACAGGCCTCATGTGAAAGCTCAGAACCTCCTCAATTCAGTGCAGAGGCTGCACTAGCACTGATTCATGATTGGCTGCAGGTGCTGGGGTTTAGGGAGCGAGGATTCAGATCAGAGAGAGTTTAGGTTTTAACCACCTCAATTTCGGCATTGAAACTGGCAACCTAAATGTAGGACTGATGTAAGGCTCATTCTGCTCTCTAATTACTGACTAAACTAAAACACCAAATGAAAGCATGAACAACTTGACCATCATGTCCAATGTTTTTGTCATTAAGAATAAATCAAGATTACATTCTTTATCTGTAATAGATTGATATTATTTGATTTGAATCTCGTGGACACAGACTGTGTTGATGAGATCTGAAATTAAGATGTTAATAAAAATTAACCCTTTATAGAGCAATTTTAAAATTGCTCTATAAAGGGTTAATTCCCCATCAAATTTGCCATCTTTTTTTTTTTTAACCAAAGTGGTCAAGATTTAACTACATTTTTAGATGACCTGTCCTGACCTGCCAAAAACATTGCCATGCTATTAGGCAAAAAGTGTAATCTACCAACTGTGTCCACACGTAGTGAAGAAAATGAGTAAGTATGATCACATTTGCATTTCATTTGGGATACTATGGATAAATCTACTTATTGATTATTATTATTGGTAGCATGCTACTTATTGGTAGCATCTAGGATGTATATAGAGCAGCATATGCAGCACAGTGCAGCAAGTGCATGTATTTTATTGAGTTAATCCAACTGACGCCCTGCTGTGCATGAGTCAGAGATGAGCAGGGCGCTGCAGATCTAAACAGGTGCGACACAACTTTCTGCCTGAGCCCGAGCACACAGCCGTGGTCCAGGGCACAGCACCTGGGCCATTGTTGGAGCACAAAATGCCTTTTAAGTGCAAATTTCTCTTGGTCCTAAAGGAGACCTGGCCTCTGCACTTGTCTCACTCATTTCAACCAACTCATTTGCATAATGGGCAGAATGAAACGAGGCCAAGACAAAAAGAAGAAAGCACATAGTGATAGCGCTGTTGTTGTACATCTGCCAACAACAAAGCCTGATCTTGAGGCGCATTTGAGCACTTTTAATAAAGATCAGAGCCTCTATTAAACTGGCTCAGTAAAGCCGTCTGAATGGGCAGGCTGACAATTAGAGAGCATGTAGCGGCTATGGCTGTAACGGCTTGGTGACATTAGTGAAGGTCTCGGGTTTGATTCCCAAAAAGGGGGGCCTTTCTGTACTTACCTCTTCTCCTTGTGTTTGGGTAGATTTCCTACAGTAACTTCATAAACTTACCATCAACCCAAAAATATGAAGAGTAGGTGAATCCTCCAGGTTGGTACTCCTGAACAAGATCCTGTCTTAAGATATGAAGATGGGTCATCAGATTGTAGTGTGGTAGCCCACTGCTCCGCACGCAGAGGTTGGTTAAAGTATGGATCAAATATAAACTAACCTAGAGGGACTAGAGTGTAAAAACTATCCATGTATCCTGGAGCTGCATAAGTGTTTTCGCTCTCTTCTTAAGCTTGCTCAAAAGCCTGCACTTCTAGTTCCCACTTTATATCTTGTGTGCATTCAGTCTGTCTCCTCTGGACTGCCATCTCCTCTACACCTGCTGCTTACTCTGGACCTGCCATCTTCTCTGGACCAGCCGTCTTCTCTGGACCTGCCGTCTCCTCTGGACCTGCCATCTCCTCTGCACCTGCCGTCTCCTCTGCACCTGCCATCTCCTCTGGACCTGCCGTCTCCTTTGCACCTGCCATTTCCTCTGCACCTGCCGTCTCCTCTGGCCGTGCCATCTCCTCTGCACTTGCCTTCTCCTCTGCACCTGCAGTTTCCTTTAGATCTGCTATCTCCTATGTGCCTGTCGTGGGCTTGTTGTCTCCTCTGCACCTGCCGTCTCCTCTGCACCTGCCTTCTCCTCTGCACCTGCAGTTTCCTTTAGATCTGCTGTCTCCTCTGCACCTGTCGTAGGCCTGTCATCTCCTCTGCACCTGCTGTCTTCTCTGGACCTGTCGTTTCCTCTGCACCTGCCTTCTCCTCTGGCCCTGCCATCTCCTCTGCACCTGCCTTGTCTTCTGGACCTGCCGTCTCCTCTGGCCCTGCCGTCTCCTCTGCACCTGCCTTCTCCTCTGGACCTGCCATCTCCTCTGGCCGTGCCATCTCCTCTGCACCTGCCTTCTCCTCTGGACCTGCCGTCTCCTCTGGCCCTGCCATCTCCTCTGCACCGGCACTTTCCTTTAGATCTGCTGTCTCTTGTGCGCCTGTCGTGGGCCTGTCGTCTCCACTGGACCTGCCATCTCCTCTGCACCTGCCGTCTCCTCTGCGCCTGCCTTCTCCTCTGCACCTGCAGTTTCCTTTAGATCTGCTGTCTCCTCTGCGCCTGTCGAGGGCCTGCCATCTCCTCTGCACCTGCTGTCTCCTCTGGACCTGTCGCCTCCTCTGCACCTGCCTTCTCCTCTGGACCTGCCATCTCCTTATGTCATGACCATAATCTTGTTCAAAAGTGGTAACTCTAGTATGATTTTTTATGTCTGGCACTGTGCTGGCTGCCTACTCTCACACAGGCATGTACTCACACACACACAGAAACACATACGGATGAAAGGATTCCTATGGAGAGCTAAACGGCTAAAGCTCCATTCAGAGGTTGATTTGTTTCCCTTCCCACTGGGAGGCAGTGTTAGAACAGTTGTAGGTTAAAGTGATATTTCCAAGAAGCTCCTGCTCACTTTATGCAAGGTTTCTTTTTGGTGCTGCCACTTGGGCGCTAAGGTATTTACTTTGGTTTAATCTTAGGAGCTTGGTAAGGCCGGGTACACGTCTACATGACTGTGCCATGGACACATACACACAGAAGCTAAAGCCGGGCGCCTTGTTCTGTGCAGAGGTAGATTATCTGTGAATTCACAGAGAGATTTCTCGGGGGATGTTTTGGCACAGAGTAATAAAACTCAGAGAGTGTTGCGTTTGCCAAGCTGAGACATCTGGTCACCTTATCACAGATAAGTGGGGGTTTGTCATGGCATCTGCTAGAATGAATCCATTTTGCAAACACAGTTATCCTAATCTCCTAAATATGCTGCAACAGTGGAACTCTATAGATACTGTATGAGATGACCTGTCTTTTGAAGCTTACAAACATCTATAATGTTGAAAAGTGGCACAGCGAGAAGGAGTGAAGGCACCAGCCTACACCTGCCCCTGTGCACCAACCCACTCTGCCACACTCCTCACATCCCGCATGAATATTTATGTGGGCGGATTTGTCTTTTGTTGCCTGCCTAGTCAGCAGTCACAGAACACATGGTGAGTTTTGGCAGGGGCCGGCTGAGGTAGAAGGGCCGCGGACGGAGGCAGGAGGAACCAGGACCTGTGAGGCTGACTGACATTTCCATCTGTGGCAGGGGCGCAGTAATTATCGGGGAGCGCAGCGCCCGCAGCAGCGCACCATCTGCTCCAGGAGACGGCTCAATGAGGTATGAGCACGCGCCGCTCTCCACCGGGCCACTGCCTGCCTCTGACATGAGGGCTCGCATCTGCTCTGAGGAGCGGCCTGCCCAACACAAGCTACACCCCCACCCATAACCCCCACCCAACAGCACCACTGCCAAGGAGCACTCCACTAGCTTCTTACTCAGAAGCTCAACACTCCTCTGATCTGCCCAAGGACATCTCATTTCAGGCACTGGTGTGGCTCTAGTACCCAGCGTAGTGCCAGCATCATGTCTCCCATACTCTTATACCTCCAAGGGGTGTGTACCAGGGTGGGGTTTCCTTTCTATATTATGTTGCACAGAAACTCTTTAGCAAGAAAGTATTATTTTTATCCTTAAAGCTGGAACTTACTAAAAGACAAAATATTCACTTGTCATCAAAAAGCTCCATATCTTTTCCAAATATTCTGGCACATTTTTGTACTCTTCTTTGCTCTACTACACTCTCCTACTGTCACTCAGTACTCTCCATACTGGTGTGTGTGTATGCACTTATGTGTGTGAGAGGATGGGGAGGGTTCATGTGACTGTTTGGACAGATTGGTAGAATTGAAAATGCAGCATGGGCCTGTGATGTGGCAGTAACGTGCTTGCCTTTCATCCCACCCCTCTACTTTTCTCTGCACATGTATACACCGTAATCTATCAGATCAGTTGTGGAGGGGGCAACAACCATCTCTGCAAAATGATGATTCTCAAGTCTAAGCCCCACTTGTGAAGAACTTTGAGGTGCACATAGCTTAAGACTGTACACAAATAATACCGCCAAAGTACATGCTCACAGTGTAGCCGCAGCTGTCAATTACCTACAAAATATCTCTCTGTGATAAGGACGATTTGAATTTGAACCTCTCTGCACTTGGAGAGGCTTTTTCAGACGTCGTAGCACTTATGAGAAATTTGTGACAGCATCAACAGCTCCTATTCCCCATTCAAGCGCATTAACTCTGTGCCATGTGTCTAACAAACGGAGGCCATTCTGTAGCCGTAATGACAAGGCTGCTCCGCTCCTCTCCGCTCCCCCGCGCTCTTTTCAAATTGCTCTCTAAATGAAGTACAGCTGTGTGGACCAGGTGCTGTCACCCCCTTTCAGAAAGAACAGGAAATCATGAAATCCCCAAATCCTGCTCCAACGGTGGGCAGGAGGGAGGTTTGAGAGCGAAGGCCTGGTCCATGGGTCTACAGCTTCAATCAAGCCTATGTTTCAGATACAGACCTGCACTTGGCACATTCAGGGGCACCTTTGGCTCTTAGTATAGCATTTAGTGCTGGATATTCTGGTTCGTTACACCTGCTGCATTTTTCATGGAAGGTTTGAGCTGTGCTATGACTTCCATGGGGCCTCTCACAAACTGAGGAATATAGAGTATTTAATATAATTGTTTTGTTAATTAGTACATAACACCAGACTTATTTTTTCGTTATTAAAGGTGACATATTATGTTTAATAATATGCTTTATTTATTTTAAATGCTTAATTAATCATAAAAATGGGTCACTGGACCAGGCCCGGGTGCTGTTTCAAAGGGGTGTAAACATAATAGGCTTCCATTAAGTGGCATTATTTTAGGCACATGAAATGAGGGTACAAACATTTTTAACAGCAGTTGCAAAGCCCCCTTTTGCAGCCCTGTAGACCCGGGCCTGCACTTGAGTGGCCTTAGTTTTATTGTAGAAAAAGCAATGTGACTTTTTCAGATTTTTTTTTTAATAATCAAGTACAGACAAGTGGGCAGAGAAAGGAGGTAGGTGAAAACAGAAATTTTAAGAGTACCCAAGCCAAAATGTTTGAAGTAAGCTTCTGGTGAGGGAACACAACTAAAAGCTCTTAAAAGTATGTCCTAAAATATAGCCTAATTTTTTTTTTAACATAATTTGGTTTCTCTTTGAATGATGTCAGATGAGACTGCATGTCCAGAGGCAGAAATCCTGTATAGGCATTGTACAAAGAGAAGCCCTGAAACTTTTCAATGTCTTCAGGGGCCCAACTCAAATCAATGCTCCCACACAGCTGGATATCAAAACAATCATTCAACTTGAGTATCCTCTCCTGCTCCTTGTATCATTCAGACTGCACGTCTCTTTACCCTCACCAGCCTCACCTCAACAGTGTTTAGTGCAAAATCTGCTCTGTTTTGTTATCATTTGTCATTCTTCTTCCTGTTCATTCCTTCATTTCTCCATTTGCAAAATCTAACATGTGTTTGCATAAAAGAAGAGTTCTTTCTAGGCTAGCTCCCTCTATACAACACATTAAAGATATAATCATGGCCTGTCTGTGTCCCCAGAAAAAAGGGAAACATGTTCAAATCAAATTTTACTAATAACAATTGCAATTTTGATTTATTCTTAACTACAGAAATATTGAACTTAATGGTCATGTTACTTATGTTATAATTTGGTGTCGGAAGCAGAATGAGCCTCACAATCTTCATCCGAGTTGCCAGTTTCAACAAAATCCAGTTGGTTTAAACCTAAAATGACTCTCTCTGATCTGAATTCTCACTACCTAAACCCCAGCACCAATCGTTAGTCGGTGCTAGTGCAGCCTCTGCAGTGAATTCTGGAGGTTATGCGCTCTCACATGAGGCATGGCCTGTCCATACAAGGCAGTTTCAGTCGTGATTATATTACCTTTTAGAAACCTTTAGTACCTTTAAATAACTGGCAGATTCATGCTGAGATGCATGATTGAAAGACAACATTGACATGTCTCCTGAAAAGCAAGATTCACACACACGCATGCACACGGACGTGCACACACACACACACACACACACACACACACACACACACAACATTACACATTCTTCACTATTCTCACCACATAGGGTGTGCGCAGGGGCCTGTTGTGGGTTCGGACAGAGCAGAAATGGCTGCAGTGTTTGAGGTTGACTTGTGTGTTCTAGAGAGGCCCAAGAGCTGAAGGAGACTGTCCATGTGCAGCTGTCGAGGTCTCCATAAAGCCCCATATCCATAATAGACAAAGCACTCATCAAGCGCTGCTTCATCTGGCCTCCCAGATGCCCTATCACCAGGGGCCAATCCCATCCACGACAGAGCCGCACCAGCCAGATGTGAGCTGGCAACATGGCCCTGGGGTCAACACATGGCAAAGGTAGACCCCATAAATGAATTATACTCTGATTATCATAAATGAGGCATCTCAGCATGCGCGGTAGTGCAGGAGATGGAAGTCACAGGGCACACTGATGGGTCAGTGTTGTATACGACAGGGCTGCGACAACGAGCATTTATCTCATTTTAAATGTAACATTTTAGTAACACACAAAATTGACTCAAACACCATTGTCAATGAATTTCAAAGTTACTGCAGACAAAACCTTGACAGGACTGAGTTGCGAAGAAGGAAACTGATAGTTGTTATGCAGTGTGTGATTCCTTGCCATATGCCCTGTATTAGTAGAATTCCACAGTGTTCTAGGTCGCTCGCTCAAACATATTCTGTTTTGTCATATGCCAAAAGGACCTTTCCCCATCTCCTCGGCTCCACACGTGTGTGCGTGCGCTAACTGGCTGCCCTGGCTCCAGTCTGCCCCTTTTCAAAGTGCCATGCCAACTTCAGAGGACCCAGGTGTATGACTGCATTATCAATTCCACTAACAAGCGTGCTTACTGCGATCACAGGGCGCGCCGTGGCTCGTCTGAGCCAAGGCTGACCTGAATTGGAGACAGGCAGCCCCCTGCTGATAGAAGCACCCTCTGATGGGCAGTCCCTATCCCACACTTGGCCAACGCTCCGCCTGCAGGAGGAGGCAGCTCTTTGAAATGCTGCGGATCCATAAAGAATTGAGAAGCAGAACAGAATCAAAGGCTGAAGGATGAACCAATATTCAGTCAAGATGCAGCGTAAACAAATGTCTCACACAGGAGCACGGGGCCTTCTGTCCAGTCCCAGGTGACTAGCAGCCCAGTACTGCATTTATATGACATGAGACAAGAGAAGGGTATCATTCCAGTGGCTAGTCTAAGTCTTTCAAAGTGAGAGAATAGACTCCACCTTCTTTCTCATCCTTCTGGGGAAAAAAAAAAAGACTGGGCACTTCTTATTGAGATGGAGCACACAAGCAGTGACTGATTTCTGTAAAGCCATGTTTAAACCTCAACAACATGTCAAAGCACCAACAATTTGTCACCACCCACTATGTCATGTCCTTTCTGCAAGGGCCTTTTGTCTTCTGAAAAGCAGTGTGCAGTCTGCACATTGTACTATGTGAGACTGATGTGCCCATAGGACTGGCACTTGACAGCTGTATCAGAGGACCCCCAGCTGGGCACCAGTGTTACCCCATCTCAGCTCACTCAAGGCTGTGGTGTCCTGGGGGCACTACACAATTAACCACACTGACCATGATTCCAGGTAAAGCAAAATTAAGAGGGGGTAATAGCTATGCCCTTATGTAGGCATATTTGGCTATTTACATGGGCCAAAACAGTAACAAATCCCAGCAGATATTAAGCACCACAGTCTTCAGCATTCATCTACTACGCCATACCAAGGAAGATCCTCAGTAAGTGTAGATTAGATAGCAGTATGATGGATTGATAATGCGTACATATCTTGTCAGTGCCACAGCTTGTTAGGGTGAAGTTTGCGTGTGGTGAGTGGGGAGCAGACTGGCACTGTGTTCGTCCACCTGTCTCAGTCTGCCAAGGCTTCCAGGGCTGCACTCAAATCTGTTGGCCAGATGGGGGCCGGCTTTTTACATGTCACTAGAGGGACGCCCAGGCAGCACAGTCCACAGCCCACAATGCAGTGCGTTTGAGCCGCGCGGAAAGGGGAGTGCAGTCCTGGCGGTCTGCGCACACCTTCTGCCACACTGCTCCACACCAACTCGGCATCTTTTATTTATTGTCTGAAAGAAGGCCGGACCCTGACGGCAGCACGCGCTCACAAATGGGCCTCCTTCTGTTACTGAAAAGTCGGCAATTATGGAGCGAGAGGGGAGGGACAGTTGGGATTTGCATATGTCGTTGAGAGAAGAAACTACATCTCCCACAAGGCCCGGCAGTGGAAATGAACCAGCTGTCTATGGTTTGTAGATCAGAACCCATCCTCTTGATTACGAAATCACAGAATAATAAGGAGCAGAAAGTTGCGGGCTTGTGTTTGTTCCTGCTCTGTTGTTCCCTGGAACAGAAGTTATTTTGCTCGTGCTGCCTCTGAGCGCTTCGCCATGTGCCAATGTTTGGTGCACTGTGCTTCTGCTTGGAAGAATGTGACGGCTGCAGCCCTGGCCTTCCAAAGCTGTCATGTGAACTCCCACCTTTTGTTTCATTTACATTCAGAGGCACAGCCCTTCCATCCCCCGCTCCCTGTGACTGCCCCAAACCCTTTCACACCAACTGGCTTCATCAAAAATGCACAGTTCAAACTAATTATTGACATTTGGCCATTTGTGGAACTTTCACTCTATCCAAGCTTGCCATCTTTGAAGCGTGGCCTTCTGACTGAGAAGGATCTACAGTCAACAGTTTGCATAGCCTTGCTTTTGGACTAATTGTGGGACAATGTGCTGGCAACAATCTACATGACCATGTCTGCATGACCATGTCTGCATGACCATGTCTGCATGCATCTGCAACTGCCCAAGCTCCGAAAATTACCAATGTCATTTCAGCTTACTTGCTTATAGTGCCCAAGATTTAAATAAAAAAAAAACAAAAAAGTTATATTGTAGCTACATCTTTGTTAATTTGAGTGCAATGCGATAAGCAGCAGTTCTTGAACTTCATAAAGTTGTGGTGTTGTTTGTGTGGGTGTTGCAAGAGGCATCTGTCTCACTGGTTAAAAATACCTCTGCATCTGAAGGCTAACATCTGCAGAGACTAAAATAAAGAAGTCATGTGATCCCAGTGTCACATGAAAGCTTCATTATCTGTGAAGAGGTAGATTTGAGAGAGAAGCCGACTGTGGCCAGAGCTGCCACAGCTGCTCACGGACAAACAACAGTATTCCTTATTCATGTTGTGTCAAACACGTACATGGAGTAGTTTCATGCCTGCATGTTTCAATAATCCTGCACATCTCTAAAGCTAAGATGCTATGTAAGAGCAGCCATTGTACAAAAAACAACCAAAATAGTTTTCTGCCTTTGTTCAGCTCAAATGAAAAATAAGAAAACAAATTTGAAATGTAGCATGCTCAATACTGAAAGACTATAGCCCACAGCTTACTAACTTAAAATAAAACATTAATGTATGCGACTCAACAAGTTCAATTAGCTGTTTAAATGAGACTCACCAAACCGTGGTTTTCCAATGACAAAATAGTGCTGCAAAATAGTGAGGATTTTCAAAGCAAGTATCTGAAAGTCTATTTTTATTTGGCGCAAGAACAAGATTTCCAAGTCTAAAATGAAGCTACCACTAAGTTGTAACCATGCACAAGTGTCTGCTCCTGCCATGTGATGTAGACACAAAAGAAAAAAAGACAGAAGGGGGTAAAATAAATTGCAGGGATACAAAACTAATGTGCTGTTACATGTTACTTACCTCACCATGTCAGCTTGTGGTAATGAAGCTCCTCTATTTATTTACACATTCACCAGACCCATTGTTGTCATTTCTGCGAACCTGCACCTATGATCTACATTTATATGGCCTCGGCTAACACAAGTTCACAGCTAATCACCTGTCATTGCTTTTAACTTGCACCAACGTCCTTAACTTATTGCATCTAGTGAAGCCCTCTTGTTTGACGTTGTTTAAAATCCTGAAAGTCATGATACATAGGACCTTTAAATGGTATTTGTATTCTTTAACAGTGCACTGTGTAACTTTCAGGTGGAGGGTACCACCTGCTTATCTCCATGCAGATGTTATTGCTTTGTTTGCAATGTTCCACAGTATGGCACTAAATTTGGCTATGCCCATAAACACAAGCAGGTTATCAATATTCCTTTCGATGCATTATTCAGGCTTTGGCTTTTGAACAACAACTTTGGACACCTTGTCCATCAGTACAACATGAAATGAAGTATGTGCTGCGGAAATACTGGAAAGCCTTACTCGTCAATAAATGTCAACATTAAACTCAGGAACGAGGCCCTAGAACTGAATCCATTTTAAAGCCGCTAATAACAATGGCAGCAAGCAATTTGACCATGTCATTGATGGTAAAGGTGCATGACATTCATAGATTATTCAGAAGGGGGCGCTATGACACACACAGCTGTACTAATTGGTACAGGGACTGCACAGAGCCCAGGTGGTGCTCAAGCACCTGCCCCTTTGCCCTAAGTGCCCTCCTGGTCAACATATTTTTTTTAGGTTTAATATTTGCCCCATGAAGACAGCAGATGTGTAAAATGTGTAAAACGCTCAACAATAAGCTACTATCTAAAGATTTCGCTGCCGCTCCGCTCCCTCTCTCCTGCCTCATGTGCGTCTGCCTGTTGCAGCTTCCAGACTCCACTTGTGTGCCTTAGCTGCACATAACGCCAAATAAAAGACTGTGGGAACAGTTTAGAGTCCATAACGATGTTCTACGCCACCTAAGCTTTTAACCAGTTTTTACTTTTTGACAATCCGCCTCATATTTGCGATGTCATAAGCAAAACAGCGGATGCCATAATACGTCTATAGATTCAATAGGGTGAGTTTACCGCGGCGATGACCGGCGCGTTTCTTGGAAAATATTTGTCGAATTTTCATAAAAGGAATGCACAAAAGTTTTAAGGCTGTTGTCTGGAGCTATTGTCCACAGCCCAGTGTGAGGCTGCAGCTCACTGACAGGGGACGCTCAGTGCGATGGAGCAGGGGCGGAGCCAGGGAGGGAGCGGAGGACTGGGACTCCACAGAGAACCACTGGCATAGGAGTCAGACACAAGTGATGAATATTTTTTAAAATGGAATTAATAACAAACATAATAAGTATGGCATAAAAGTAGGCCAGTTGTCATAGTCTAATAAACAACTGACTGTTTTGAATCTTGGAGAGTAGTAGCTACAACAAATGGGCCTATAGCTCATTGTTCTGTATCTGTACCAGATTAATGAAAATTACTTTTATTAAAAATCTCCTCACATCATCCTTTTTTGCTCCGTCTCTGTCATTTTTGTAATAATCTTTTTGGTCCCTCACCTATAAGCACAAAGCTTTGCTAGTAAAAGTTCAGCAGCTGCACACCCTAAAGTAATCTGTAAAGAAGCAAAATCATATTTGCTTACTTTAAAAAAACAAAAAACAAAACATGAATAGGTTTATTTTAAGAGATATGGAAATATGGATAAGCTACAGGAGCTTACTGCACAACAAAAACATATTTGTAAGAAATACAGTAATTTTGCTGAATTATTACCTTATTGGTTTCTGTTATTATTTTGTTAGTGAAAATTGAATAATTTGGTTTGCAAATAATGTAATAATCACAAGTCATTATACTTCCATGGTACAAGTACCAAGTGAACCCTGCATAGATGAGATGACGTTTGCGAAGATGTGTGTGGTGTTTTAAAGCACTGTAGCTCCCCCTTGTGGCAAACCATTTGCAAAGTTTTCACTATTCTTGAGGGTGTCACTGAAGACGATGGAGTCACAGTGCCTTTGAGTTGGTTGCAGTGCAACCGTGTACTCTTCTTTACTAGAGAGAACTGTAAACAATGTGAAAAAAATAGCATTTCTTTTTAACATCAAAATTACCTGGCTAAGCTTCAAATACAGCCTCAGATTACACTGCGTATGACAATGAATGGGACAAAAAACACAAACATTTAAACAGGTCGGATGTTTATAATGAACAAAACTGCCATTTTACAAACAGGTATACAACCAACAGATTTCATAGAGACAGAGTGAGACAGGCTCAGAGGGGGGCAGAGAGTGCAGGAGAGGAGTTGTGCTGCAGCCCTTGGGAGTGTCCGAGCGCTGTGCCACGGTTGGCCCTGCTGTAGGAGAAGGTTGCATATCAGAAGATTCTGCGTCACGTGGCAGTATAAGCAATGTTTATGACCAGTCCCTGTACATTGTTCCAACCTCCTCCATGTGTCATACAGTAAACATGTTAGATAATTTGTCTCTAAACAAAACACCAGACACCTCACATATTCAGAAATTACCTAAAAGCATACACAGCAAGCCTCATGGAGCTATGGCCCAGGACGCGCGTTAACCAAACCAGAGGCTCCACTGTATACTCCACTGCCTGGACTCAGACGAACCAGTGATGGAAATATGTGGGGGTGTGGCTTGAGGGGCTAAGGATTTGGCTTTGCCTTTGTGTATCAGTCACAATTTGACCAGGAGCAACATGAGATAACTCGCCAACCTCGCCAAAATAGCGTCAATGCAAAATGGCATATTTTTTAATATTCTTGTGAAATCTGTATTCACAGAATTAGCCAGAGAACAGAAGCAGTTTGATTTTTGAACTTGTTGGGGGTTCACTGTGTGTCACACTAACTAGTAGCAATGGTAAATTTGCAACTGGAGATATGGCGTGCAGTAGATTATGCATCTCAAGTTGTGACTGGGGAAAATGCAGACATTTTATTTGGAAACTATTGCTAAACAAAACCCAAATAAAAACACCTGTAGAGTATGTATAGCCACCACCAGTGGCATTTGAAGGACATCATTCAATCATAGGAGTATAAAGGGCTAAGGAGTGCACATGCATCCACAGGCCTTCCCTGGGAAACTTCGGACCCCACATGGAAATTGCCAGGTTTTGGCTAGTCTCTTTTTAAGGCTACTTTTTTTCTATTTGGCTAATCCTGCCAGGTATGAACTGGGGACATGTATTCGGCTGCTCCAACAGTAATGCACTTCATTAACACATTTTTACTGCATTCAAACAAACACAGTGCAAGCTAAAGGACAATAGTTTAAAGAATGGTTGGTTCAAAGCTGGTTCTGTCAGGTCCAACCCAGAATGGTTATGTTTTTATGAAGGTATGCTTCTGTTTTGGTTTTCTCATCATTTGAAATAAGTTCTGGTTTAGGGAAAATGAATAGGATGAAAAACACTTTGTCAAATTAAAACAAAATTCCCATCTGTGTGTTGGTTTTCACTTTCAGGGCAAGGACAGGAAAAACACATGAAGATGGCACTAGACTTAAAGATTTAAAACAGTAAAGTGAAATCTTGTCCGTAAATCCAACACAAGCTGACATCTTTTACGTGTGAAATAAAAGTACTGTGCTCCTCAAGATTCACATACTCCAGAGATGCCCAAGGGAAACAAACAGCACTCTCCAACACAGCAGAATAAAAATAATTGAAGTTTTAACCATTTAAAAGTGTTTCGAGTAGAAACACAGCTGTCCACTGTTCTGCCAGTTTAAAAATAATGACATCATCAAGGAACGTGCTGTACATGAACAAGAGCGCCACCACCAGGACAAAAGTAAGATCATGTTCTGTGTGCCCACACCCACCTGCCCAGAGGGTGACTCGAATGCTACGGATGCAGTCTCAGAGCTACATCGAAGTGTGGTGGTGGAGAAGAGCTGTTGTTGCTTACAACAAGAGCCACAGAGTAGATGTTCTGAACAGAAATGCTGCATATAAAATATCTGCTGATGTAATCAATGGGACACACCAGGGCCTGGACATGGTCCTGTCCTGATCTCCCAAATCCACCTAAAGCCCAGCACAGAGTCTCCAAACGAGCTCAGACAACCTTCACCTCGGTCATGAGGCCCTGCTCCTCGCGGCACAGCCCAAACAGAAGCGCATGAAGGAAAACAAAAGGAAGGAGAAACACAGCGGTGCCTGGAGTGAGCTGCCGGTGTTAGGTGGGCAGTGGGTCATCATCCCCTTTATTGCACTTGCATTTACAGCACAACACGATGGGCGTGGCCAGCAGCAGGAACGGAGAGGCTACCAGGAGCAGGAGGCCGAAGCCTGCAAAGATCCCCACCACCTGCACAAAGAGACCGGTCATGTTTGTGGTTAGGTCTGAAATGTTATTGAAATTTTTAAGTGAAGCTGTATTCCAGCTGTTTATCTGATGGGTTGTTTTTTTGTTTTTTTTTAATTATTGTTACTTGCTTTTTTCTCCTTTTTTGATGCCAGATGCAAACTAAATATCAAGAGTTGTAGAAGTTTACATTTGTTCTTGGACTATAGCAGATTTTTCCATAACATACCATTGACAATGGAATATCTTTTGCCACACACTAGCCCAGTTTCACAACAGAAGTTCAATTAACACTGGGTTTAAGAGTTAACTCAGGGTTAATCTGCCCTGAGACAGACAACTGAGAGTTTTTGGTTTCACTAAACAGGTTTGGAGCAGAGTTAGAAAACTCAGACAGTAAACCTTGAGTTTAGCAGAAGACTTTTATCAATGGATCCCAGAAATGAGGATTCACCATGGCAACTGTAAACCAGAGGCGGCTTCCATTAGAGGGACAGAAAGCCATGTGACTGGATCAGTCAGGTTTAATGTAAAAGAACTGTGAAGGGGCACATTGTTTAATCAATTTATCCTATTTTAGATTCAAATAATATTACTCAAAAGGCCTACATAATTTTGCTGCAGCCTACTTAGATAAAACATTAAACTGTTATTAAAAAGTTTCTTGAAACAGGGCCACTGTTCCTAGTGTTGTTGTGATGTCATGTGCATGGCCTCTATATAAAGTGTGTGGAAAAGATATATTGGAGGAAAGAGGACATTAAACTGTGGCCAGAAGAGGGCGCCATATACATATTCTCACACATGACAAGGAGGAATCTGTGATTTATTTTGAGAGAACTGGGTGGACATGACATCAGGGGTGCAATAAATGTATTTATTGGTTGACAACTATGTACTTCGTGTGTGCCAATCCCAGCTTCTTATTTGTAGCACGTGCTTGTTGATTCTGTAGAATTATGCAAAAGGATCATGCGTTTCTTTGATCGGTTATTCCACTTGTCTATGCCCACACTCTATAAATACATGCCGTCATATTATGTGTAATGTGTATTGAGTACGCAGGTAACACCTCTTACTGTTATTATGGTGGCTCAGTGGGTTTATAGTTAGCACTCTGTTACCAGATTGTGAGAACCCTTTCTGTGTGGAGTTTGGAGATTCTACCCATGTCTGGGTAGGTTTCTCCCAAGTGGGGCCAAATGCAGAGAATTCATTACTATGAGGTAAATATAAGACTACTGTAGGGAAGTCCTCTGAACCTTTTTTGAAAAAGCGAATATTAGTCCATGTGTTTAGAATGTGACTCATTCAGAATGGTGTTGTGTTAATTCATCATGTGCAGCTGTAAACAGGCTGTGCTCATACAAAGAGCACACAGCTGCTCTGGCTCCATTGTGAGTGGACTTAATAGTTCAGTAGTGGTGCAGTTAGGGGAGTGTGCATGTGCCCTCCTGCTCGTGGCTCACCTGTGTTCTGTGCCAGATGACCGAGGCCCTGGAGTGGCCCAGTTTGTTTCTACAGGGCCCTTTGTCGTAGTGGATCAAGAGGAAGTCATCCTGAGAGAGCACACAAAGTTATGGCATCAGGACATAGACAGCTGCACTCACCTACTCTCCCACTATAAACTACAAGCTGGTCCTTTTTATCTTTAGAAATTTAGGAATGCTGCTGTTTGACCCCATTGTATTTGTCCTAAAATAAAGCTTTGACTGGAAATCAAGCAACAACTATAATAATCTGTGCACAAGGTTACAGCTTCCCTTCTCAATACTTTTAGCCTAGTACCCATGTCTCAGAAGCCCATTCACACTTAGCCACGGCACTGGTCGCTTCTGATCTGACGGACATGCCACATGCTTGTGTTAACTCTCACTTCAGCTAAAATTATATTATTTTAATGAATACTTTTATTTTAGTGTGTCTTACAGAGACCAGGGTAAAGACTAACTTAACAGAAGAATGAGACTCACATCGAGGGACTCCAGGCAATACCAGCAGAATGCATGTTTGCAGTTCTTGCACATCATCTGTGCACAGCCTTCATCACGCTCTATGTACACTTTGCATTTGGGACAGCGCTTAATGGGTGCGTCATCCTCCTCGTTCTTGTATAAAGAGCTGGAGAGAGACAAAGTCAAAAAGAAGGATAAGCAAGCATCCCTTCAACTGTATAGTCCTACATGTAAAAGTATTCACACTTCATTCAAAGTACATTCTGATAATATTTGATGTTGCCTTTTTTCATTTTCAGTTTCACCAACTTAGACTTTAACTTTATTGATGCACAATGGAAATTACTTAGACACAATATCTTGCAAATGGCAATAGAAGAATAGTTCTTATAACAAAGAGCAAAAAGAATGCTGATAAAGAGTTTTTATACCAAAGAATATAGTGTGAAAAAGGGGACAATTATACAGATTTGTATATGTGCATGTAAGGGATGGGGTGAGGAAATACAGTGTAAAAATGAACATGGTAGCTTTGACATGACATACGGTTATCTGTTACATATGGGTGAGTTGTAGTTCAGATTAAACAGTGTTGTTGCATTTGATTTGGAATAAGTGATCAATAGGATATTTTATGTTCGAGGTGGTATGCGTCTCTACCTGTTTTCCCCGGGGAGGAAGGTGGCGATGGGCAGGCTCTCACGGCAGGCCTGTCCTGGGTGCCAGTTGGCCTTACAGGCCGAGCAGAACTCCAGAGCGCAGACAGCACACTGCACGAGCTGGGGCCGAGGCGGAGAGTCTGCCTCCTGCAGCTGGCACACGGCTTGGCACGAGGAGGAGGGGCACCATGTTCGACAGGGGTCCAACAGCACCTCTACAACAGCATCAACATGATCACAAAACTAGCCTCGCCAGTAACTAACTACACAATGCATAGAAGCACCACTCCTCAGACCCATCTTTTTTCACTTACAGTTGAAGCCAGACGTTTACATGCACTATATAAAAAGACAAATACATTTTTTTCTCACTGTCTGACATGAAATCAGACTAAACTGTTCCTGTTTAGGTCAATTAGGATTACCAAAATTATTTCTATTTGCTAAATGCACGAATAATACGAGAAATTTTTCATTACTTTCTTCAAAGTCAGAAGTTTACATACAGTAAGATTGGGAAAACCCAGATGATGATGTCATGTCTCTGGAAGCTTCTGTTTATTGACAACATTTCAGTTAATTTGAGACACACCTGTGGATGTATTTGAAAGCACACCTGAAACACACTGCTTCTTTGTGTAACATCATGGGAAAGTCAAAAGAAATCAGCCAACATATCAGGAAGAGAATTGTGGGTCTGGTTCATCCTTGGAGGCAATTTCCAGATGCCTGAAGGTGCCATGTTCATCTGTTCAAACAATTATACACAAGTATAAACACCATGGGAATGTGCTGCCATCATACAGCTCAGGAAGGAGACAGGTTCTGTGTCCCAGAGATGAACGTGCTTTGGTCCGAAATGTGTATATCAACCTAAGAACAAAAACAAAAGACCTAGTGAAGATGCTGGCTGAAGCTGGTAAGAGTGTGTCATTATCCACAGTGAAACGAGTACTGTACTGACATGGGCTGAAAGGCCATTCTGCCAGGAAGAAGCCATTATAGAAGAAGAAGAAACATAAAAAGCCAGATTACAGTTTGAAAATGACCTTAATTTTTGGAGACATGTCCTGTGGTCTGACGACACTAAATTTGAGCTGTTTGGCCACATTGTTATGTTTGAAGGAAAAAGGGCAAATTTTGCAAGCCTGAGATCACCATCCCAACTATGAAATACAGGGGTGGCAGCATCATGTTGTGGAGTTGTTTTGCTGCAGGAGGGACTGGTGCACTTCACGAAATAGATGGCATCATGAGGAAAGAAAATTATGTGAAAATACTGAAGCAAAAATCTTAAGACATCAGCCAGGAAGTTAAAGCTTGGGCGCAAATGGGTCTTCCAAATGGACAATGATCTGAATATTACTGCCAAACTGATTACAAAGTGGCTTAAGTATAAATGTCAATCCTATTGAAAATTTACAGGCAGTTCTGAAAAGGCATGTGCGTGCAAGGTAGCCAACAAATTTGCCTACAAATTTTGGCCCATTCCTCCAGACAGAACTGGTGTAACTTAGTCAAACATTGTGAGAAGTTTGTGGAAGGATATCCAAAATGTTTGACCCAAGTCATACAGTTTAAAGGCAATGGTACCAAATACTAATAAAATGTATGTAAACTTCTGACTTTGAAGAAAGTAATGAAAAATTGTCTTAAAAATCTTTCTCTGTTTATTCTGACATTTAGCAAATAGGAATAATTTTAGTAATCCTAACTGACATAAAATAGGAAAGGTTTAATCCGATTTCATGTCAGACAGTGAGAAAAAAGCATATGTGTCTTATTTATATAGTGTATGTAAACGTCTGGTGTCAACTGTATAGTTAGAGCTGTCTTTTATACATTAGACCACACCTAAGGACAGTAGGACAGTCTCAACTGGTTTCTCTCTAAATGAGAGAAATGCATTATTCCATTATTATAGTGACTGTCACACCCATGTGAGTCTACTGTCAACCACAGCAAACGCTCCCGATTCACACAGCATGTGCTGTGTGCTGTAATAGAGAAATGAAACAACCAAAGTTTGAGAAAACTGTTTATTCTGCAAAATACCAGACCCTTATCATTCGCCTAAGTCAAACTTCCTGTCTGGCTTGTCTCATTTTCTTCAACTTTATGTAAACCCCCACGCAGCAGCCAGTAAAAATAGACTCGTTGGGTATTTCTACCACAGTGCTGGATCCACACATGCGTTGACTGAATAAACAACTTCAATGGTTTATATTTCTTACAGAGGTCATATAACATAATTTAAAAACTAAAAGGGGTTAGGGTCAGAGGGGGGAAGAGCTCTACCAATGATCTGATTATTGCTTACCTCTTTCAAACTGAAGCTTCTTGTATCTCTGCATCATCTCTGTGGCCACCATGCACTCAATCTGCAGAGAGGAGGACAACAAAGAATGAGCAGAACAGTCACACCACACAGATGGAGCCCTTTGACCCTATGGAGCTCTGATAAGTTTACACTGAAGCCTGCCTCTGGATTACGGGCCCTGTATGTCTCTGCTCTGTCTCTGGGACAGTGCTGCAGGTCTCACAAAATCTCCAAAATGACTTGAAACCACACAAACAGTAATAGAAATCAGAGAACAGTGCAATAATCTATATCCATGGGGTTTGGTTAAAATACTAAAATTGACTCCATTGGAAAGCATTTATAAAATGTGAAATATTATTGCCAAAAGCTTGCACACAGTTTGAAAAAAACAGGCATTTAAAAATACCACAGTTCCTTATTAGCCATTAAAGCTACATTTTTAGCGCTAATGCTAAATTACGAGACTCCCCTGAATGTCTCTTAGCCCCCCGTTCACAACTCTTCAGCTTTTTGACCTGCAGGTAAGACTAGGGCTGCAATTAAAAATTATTTTAATAGTCAACTAGTAAGTGAGTAATTGTAATTGATTATCTTTTTTCCCATTTTAACATAAAAGGTCTTTTTCTATGTGTATTAGATTATTTCCAGTGCATATTAGAGTATTTCCTATGCGTATTTGAGTATTTCCTATGCGTATTTGAGTATTTCCTATGCGTATTAGAGTCTGTGCTGACCTTATTCCGCCCTGCCCACTTTTGATGTAAATGCGACTAAACATTATGTTTGGGACAAGCTGTTTCTGTTATGTAAGCTTTACCTCGTTCTCTAGCAGGTGTCCTCGTTTGGGGCAGGCGGAGTCAGGGCAGCTAATAGCAGTCTCAAGACCTTCTTTAATCAGGAGTTCCACATACTGCTTCAGGCACTGAGGGAAAACAACACATAAGAGCAGAATTACATAGTGTCTGAGCCACTATATCCTCTTCCACACCATCACATTTGTTTCACTGGTCTGAGAGGATTGGGCAGTCATTGTCGTTGCTTTAAAACTGCATCTGTTTTGTACTTTTTGCTCCTTTAGTGCAGTCCAAGGCCAGGCAAACAACATAGTAGTTTTTTAGACTGATTAACACTACTGCTGACTGCTCTGATCACATGGGAGGATGACTTAACCTGCACACTCGGTATGGACTCAGAGACATCATCTCAAATCACTCACAATCAGCCACTTTTGTTACTATCATTATATCATTTTCATTTCTAATGTGTTATTATTTTAAAAACTCATTTTTGGGGTGAACCTCCTGTGATCCCAGTCCTTTGTGTTGTATGCTGCATGTTTGAAAGAGCAGCTCACCAGTGTACAGAAGACACATTGGCACTGAGAAATGGTGGTCATCTGCTCCAAAGGGAACTCCCCAAGGCACAGCTTACAGGAGACCAGGGGGTCTGCAGCCAGCTCCCAGGTAGGCCGATACCGTGCTGTCGTCATCTTCACCACTACACACCTGCCATGGAGAAGACAGGAGAGCAAAGCATGCAATAGTAAGAATTATCATCCATGATGTCCTCATTTCTTAGAAAAGGCAGCATGAGTCATGGTACAGCTAATTCTGTGATGTTATTAGAAACTCCAGGAGAATGAGGTTGAACAAGCTCTGGCTCTGGCTCTGATGCACATTGTGAGAGCGTCCGGTTTGTTGGCTGGGAGTCTCTGTTGGGTTATTTTAGTGTCCTCAGCAGTGCTCAGCTGTTTACAGGAAGTCCAGGACCACAGGACCAGCACTACTGAGCAACAGACCGAAAGAGGGCCTTAAGGGAGAGCTGAAGTGACTGTCTGATAACGACTGCATGGGGGAGTGACTAGCGGTCCACTTTGGACCCCTAAAAGGGGGCGGTACGGATCGTTTTATGCAGTGGAAACACTAAGGGTCCGCACCGTACCGCCCCGTACCGGCACTATGGAAAGGCAGCAGTTAGCTTACAATGACACTTAGTGTGTAACCTTTTCGCTAAGAAGAAACATTAGGAAACAAATAGATAACATTAACAGGAACTGATAAAAGAAAACTTGGTCAAAGACACACAAAAGGGCTGGTGACAGCTCAGAGAGCAGCTACAACTGGCACTCTCAATATTGTTTAGTGGTAACCATGGTCACTGGAATATTATGAAAACACATTAAACATAAACAACTAATTACACTGGCCTTTTGTACAGTAGTCGTAGACAAAGTGACGCAGGGGAGTATGTAACCAGCCCCAGAACATGCTTCCATCTTTAGACACATTATTGCCAGCTCTATTCTGCCATTTCCTTCCTCCTTGAAATTCCCAAGTAAAAGTAATAAGGAGGAAGTTTGAAAACTAATGTTTTGCCAAAAGAAAGAGCCCTGGCAGGGCACAAGAACAGTTCAGCCATCACACACAGTCTGTTATGTTGTTATGCAATGCCGGGGAGAGGGGGGGGGGGGGGCCCAACCAAGGGGACAC
>JACM01048677.1:0-11198 GCA_000787095.1 Periophthalmodon schlosseri
TTTTTTTTTTTTTAATTATTTTATTATATTATGATTATCATAAAAAAACATTCATTCGACACAATTCAGTAATGGCACACTGCTTATTTTTCAATTACAACATGCCAAGAGCTGAGACAAAACGAGGGCTGTCTCATTTCCAAGTGCTTTTCAGCTTTTCCCCTTGGCCCTCATTTTGAAGGGGAAGGGTGAAGGGTAGGGCTGAAGGGAAGAGGTACAAAACAGAATTGGATTGGGCCTTTCTTGCTGTAATATTTCTTCATGTTCCACATATACATTATTGAATGTATCACCATATTGTAAAATTAGCCATGTATTTTCTATCGCATGAAATTGTGAGACTCTAATTCCAGCACTAGACCACCATAATTTCCTCCACAAACAACTAAATCTCCTGTCTTATTCTGCATAAAAACTGCTAACCCTGTAGTTTAGATCTGTACAAATATGTTCTGAAATGTGATTCTTGTGTTAAGTTGTCACTTCACACTTCTTTCTGTCAATATTCCTGGATGCGTTTAAAATGTGAACTTTGAACAGAATCCTCTTAAACATTGTATTTGCGATTTGCGGTGTGATGTTTTGTCTGAAAAATCGCAATTGGATATTTTTCCCAAATGGTCCAGCCCTAGTGGGAAAAGTTTGTATTATTTAAACTTTTAAACTTGTAGAGGGAGCCACTGAGGAAAACTTTTTGCTAATTTTAATGCCTTTCTTTGATTCACTTATTCTCATCACTAATCCGTTTCAAATGGGCCTTTTTATACTAACTGGAAATGTTTTGAGTGAGGATGTGGGAAGCCATTTTCAAGATGACTGTATTTGTTGATCACCATTTCAAACTTGCTCAAACAATTATGTAGTGCTAACAATTAGAAAGTTAAATAAGCATACAGCTAACAGAGGAGCAGAGGGGTTTTTTTTCAAGCCAATATTTAATTCAAATGGATGCAAGATAAAGATCAAAGTATTGAAAATCAGATACTAATCAGTACTAAAACTAGTATCAAAACTAGATACTCATTTGAGCCGACATCGATACTAAAAACGTCACATTCACAGGACAGAAGCAAACCTTTCCTGGATAGCTTTAGAATGATCTTGTGTAGGCCTGTCACGATAACAAATTATGAAGTATGATATATTGCTGAAGAAAATATCGACTATAAACGATAATAGTGAAACTAATTTATGCCACTGTGACAATGACTCTAAAGCAGGATTTTCCCCAAAAGAACTGTTCTAGTTGTAGTTCCCCACTAGTACAAAAAATGGCACTCCCAAAAATAATTGTTCCATGTATTGAACGATGAGTCGATATAGTAATTATTGTGACAGGCCTAACCTTGAGCTGTATCTTTCACAAATATAAGACACATGGACTAGTACACGTCCATGGACCACTATGGAACCTACTGGACGACTGAGGGATTACACAGATATAAAAGAAAGTACTACCATTTAATGTTGAAAATCACATTCTGTTGTCTAAAGAGTTTTTTAGTGTCATAGTGGTTTTTGTGGCTCAGTTTTGACCATTAGATTCTGATGAATTTTGCATCCCAATTTTTGATTACGTCTGTCTGCATATACCAAGCCTGCGTTGTTACATTATGTTTGTTTCTTCCCAGGAGAGTCTTCAGAGCTGGTGTCGGGGGAGGACGCTCTGGCGCGTATCCGCCGTCTGATTGCGGAGGGCGGGATGACGGCCGTGGTCCAGCGCGAGCAGAGCACCACTATGGCCTCGATGGGCGGCTTCGGCAACAACATCATCGTGAGCCACCGAATCCACCGCGGCTCCCAGACAGCAACAGGACACGGCCCCTCGACGACAGGCCATGCCCCCTCGACATCAAGCCACACCTCCTCGACAATGGGTCATGCTTCCTCAACATCAGACCACGCCCCTTCTGCGTCTAGCTACGCCTCTTCTACTCCTGGCCACGCCCCTTCCAGTTCCAGTCACACCCTTTCAACACCTGGCCACGCCCCTTATACGTCTAGCCACACCTCTTCAACACCTGGCCATGCCCCTTCAACTTCTTGCCACGCCTCTTCAACTACTGGCCACACCTGTTCAACTTCTAGCCACACTTCCAGCCACTCCCCCTCCATTTCAAGCCACACCCCCTCTACACCGACACATAGCCCCGCCCATTTAAACACACGCCACACACCTTCAACTTCTGGCAGCCCTGCCCCTTCTTGCTCAAACTCCGCCCCCTCCTCTTCTATGGCGATTTCCTCTGTTTATACTTCTTCGTCATCATCGTCATCTTTGCCCCGCCCCTTTTCCCAGTCTGACCAATCGCAGTCGGCGTGGGGGCCCCAGTCCTTGCTATCATTGGAGGATGTATTCGAGGGACCCGCCTCTTCTGCTTCTTCCTTGTCAAACTCCTCCCCTTCCTCCCAAAGCCCCGCCCCCAGCCCTGGTCCGAATTCGTACCATGGCGACCCGTACAGTAGGTAGACCCAGAGAAAAAGCCGAAAGAGACGCTCGAAATGGCGATTAAGTTACAAAACAAAGAATAAGCCTTATAATCCAGGGTTCCTACACAGATACACGGTTGGACGCTTGATTTTAGCAGGTTCCAGGTTAAAAAAAAAAATTGACTAAAAGTTTGGGGTCATTGTATTTATATATTTTTTGTAACACATGTTGCCGGCATTTTTGGTTACTTAATTCTGAATTTCTAGATCATTTTTGGCTTTAGACATCTGCTTTTCAAAATGACAAATCTTAAAGGTGTACAGCGTAACTTTTTATTAAAGAGGGGATATGCCCCCTTCCTGTTTCCAAGGATGTTATTCCTTTGCCTGGAATTTCCCACAATATGGCATTAAACATATCCATCTAGCATCTATTCCATTACAGTTTAGTGTTTTTATTGTTCAAAAATGCCTTGGATAAACGTGCTCTTGGTGTGAGCGGGTTCGCACCTCCATAGATCTGTTCTGTAACTTGCCAGTTGATAGTGTCTATGAAATTAGATATGCCAAATGTGATACTGCGGAACATTCTTGGCAGAAACATATCACCATGGAGACAAGCAAGTGCTGCAGTATCCCCTATCATAAAAGTTACGCAGTGTGCCTTTAAAGCATTTGGACGTGAATAGATGTTTTTATTGTATCATGTATTTGATCGAATCATGTCAAAAATATCCTGTTTGAGAACCACTGCTCATTGTAAATTCTCGGAGTTTGTCCTCTGCTCGCCAAAAATACAATACAAATACTGTTAGCAGAGGCTGGTTGTAAAATATCATGTTTTTTTCATTATTTAATTTATTGTTTTGGTTTTTTTTTTACTGTTTGGAAAAAAAGCTGATGCACAGTCAAAATAAAACATTACATCATCCGTGTACATTTCCTTAAACATCAACATACAGTGAAAGATTTGTAAACTTTTGTAAACAAATTTGTAAACATTTGGCTTTTTTTTTTTTTTTTTTTTTTTTTTTGAGAATTTTTAGTTATAAGCTAAGAAATTTGTGGCATATTTGATTGGAAATAAGCATGTTTTTTATAATTTCAGCTTTTCTTAGCAAGACCTTTTTGCTAACAATGCCAATGTGTTTTTCTTGTGTTTGGAAATTAGAGTTATTTCGATAGAGCAGTGGTTTTAAAATGCCAATGGATATTTTCTGTTTTTTCATGGACCCATCTTGCAAAATGGATTTTAAAAAAAGAAAAAAATTAATTAAAGGATTATGTTAATTCTACATTATGTGGACCTAAACCAGGGCAGAACCAGGTGAAAAATTGAGATTTGAATTTTGAATTAATCTGAAGTACTGCGGGATTAACCAGGTTTAAACTAGTACAAAGGATTACTACAATACTATTTCTTAACCTGAGATTTGAACCAAGTCAGTCTGTAACTACATATATTTAAAAAAAATCTTATTACTAGAAAGCACTGGGTAATAATACGTTATTTCAGCCGATGTTTTAACTAATTTACCTTGCAATGACCCCAGTATTTTTAGATTAACAGTTCAGTTAAAACCTGGAAAATTGCGTGTAAAAATTCAGCAAGCAAATTGTGTAGGAACCCTGTCTATCACTCATTGAAACGGTGCTGCTTGGAGTTGAAGGGACATGGTATACCAAGAACTACTACTACTACTACTACTACAACTACTACTATTACTATTACTACTACTACTACTATGAGTATCCCCCTCCCCTTTCTTTGCATTTTAAGGTTTTACTATCAAAAAACATGAAAAAACTACAAACTTTCGCCCTTGTGCTCCTTAAGTGGCATTTTCGTGCACTTACAACAACAAAAACTGCTTGATCATTCCACAGTTGAAGAAATGGATGAAAGGGCTTGTACTTGAAAGGTTTAAAAAAAAAAACAAAAACAAAAAAAAAACATGGAAGAGGAATTTTGGTAAAAACTAACAAGAAAATCATCAAAAAGTGCCATCGTTTGAGGCGGGACTTGTACAAAAAAGACCTTAAAAAGCGGAGGATATTACGAAAAACTTTTTACTCCAAAAACGTGCTGCATTGGTGCCATGTGATTGTGTGTGATTGAAGTGTAAAATTGTGAAAAATTGGCGAAAATTTCTTGAAGCCTGGATATTTTTTTTTTTTTTTTTTTACCATGTTGTGAAATTACAAAACTGTACAAAACTGATTGGGTGAAACTAAGGGATGCTCCAAACTACTATTGGTTTTGTCGTAAACTCCGACCTAAAACGCACGCGTGGTCTGCTACATTTGAAGGCAGCTAAGTTGAAGTGGCTCGGTTTTCAACAATTTTGTGGTCGACCAAAGCAGTGTTAGTAGCTTGTAATATCAATAATGCTAACTTGTTAAGCTAGCTTTTACTCATGACAACTTTCGAATATGTCCGCTTCTCAATATAATTCACTGGCATCCGGGCAAAGTCATGTAAGTTTTGAAAATATACCAAATATTAATGGCGCTGTACCTGTTTTTTTAAGTTTTAAAAATGTAAAAAACAGAACTAGCACTTACCTTATGCATTCCGAGCATCCTGATTATTCACGCCGATGAGTTTATAAGAGCTTTTCACAACTCTGAAAGGCCAGAGTGGAGTTTTGCCATCGCACCACATCTGAAAACGACTAGCATGCTAACAGCACTCCCTGGTTCGCGGAATAAATATACAATAAAATGCTTTATAATTGGATGCAGACAGTAGTACACAGTGGTCTCATTTTGACCTTGAGAGCTGCTTTTATAATATATCTGTAGTGGGGCAAAACAAATGTTATTATATTACATGAAAAAAATCAGGTACAGCCCCTTTCAAGGCCCAACCCAAAGCTTGGCGGTTTCCAGCTCAGACCAGTGCATACCGTTGTTGTGTCCTTAGGCAAGACACTTGACCACATTGCCTAGTATGAATATGGTGTTGTTAGTGGTCAGAGGGGCAGATGGCACAGATTGGCAGCCTCGCTTCTGTCAGTCTGTCCCAGGGCAGCTGTGGCTCACCATCTCAGAGTGAGGAGTGGATGATTCTTGAGGCTTGTACAGACAATACACTTTTTGGTCATTTTTTGTTTAGTAAATTCTGTCACCACATTCTTAAATTTTGAATCTCGTAAGTGATTTTGAAAGATTTAAAGGTGCACTGTGTAACTTTTCTGGAGACTGGAGATGTTGCTGCTCAGTTCGGGATGTTCCACAGTGTAGCGTTAAACATATCTGTTCAGTTACTCCTGCTTTTATAGCTACTTGGAAAAACATACATCCTTACTGTGAGCGAACCCGCCTTTCCACAGATGTAACCCGTAACTTGGCTCTGCGGCGTCACCCGCTCGTTTCCTTGGAGACAGACGAGCTTAATGTCTTACTGTGGAACATTCCAGGCAAAGCAATGACACATCCACGGGAACAAGCATGTGGCGGCCCCTCCACAAGAAAGGTTACACAGTGCGCCTTTAAATTTTGAATTGTCTTCTCTACGCAGCTACTGTTTTTCTATAAGTCATTTGACTTTCACCACTGCTTTGAAAACCCTTTGACGACAGTGACAACGCGAGATCTTATTACACTTCTAATACTTCGACATTCTTTTCAACAACCAATCAGAACCGAGCATCCCTTAATTCTCCACCAATCAGCACTCAACGTCGTATCACGGCCTGTTATTTTGAAACTCTGCTCAAAAACCAATTGAATCCAACGACTGAATGAGTTCTACAAATCTACTCTGCATGTTATGATGCTGCAGCCCATTCTACCAACACTTTGATATTTGTTTAAAGTGCACACGACAGGTTTTCATGTTTTTCTAATTCTGACTTTTGGTGGGATAGTACCTCTGCTCAATATTTATCATAGTTTTACATCAGTTTAGTGACAGTTTGTGGGAAAAAAAAGTTGAAAAGTACAAAAATAGAGGAAGTAGCGGTGAATAGGCCTACCTCTACCAGTGTCATCCATTTATGCACAAGGACCGCGTTTGTGACAGTTTAAACCTTCATTTAACAAAATAAAGGTGTTGTCATTTATTTTTATTAATCTAAACATAACTATTGTGTAATTTAGACTAGTTTTGGCCTTTGTTAACATTCTGGTTGTTAGGTAAGAGTTACACAATTACCTCTACATATGTCATATCTGCTGCCCGTGTCCAACCAGGAAGTAAAAGTATAAACTTCACCAGAATTGGAAAAATAAGGCAAGTCTAGGACAGATTTTTTAAATAAAATCTTAAATATGTTAACTATGTTTGAGTGAAATATAGTGTAACCTGTCGTATGCACTTGAAGTTTTTAAGGCTGATGAAAAGGACGGAGACATTTCATGGGTGAAGCTGAGGTCACCCAACTCAGATCTTGTCACGCACACGCCTGGTTGCACTATCGATATTGTGAAAATGCTGACATAAATGTGTGGAATTGGGGGAAAACTGTTCATCTCTAACCCAAATCAGAATTATTTTTTCTTTATCTGATTTTGCGCCAGATGCCCTACCAGACAGTATTATTTTTTTTCTCAATTTGATTCAAATCTAAGCCTTTTCTTTGTCAATTTGATTCTCATGCTGTTAATAATTTCTATATGTTTAGCGCTAGTAGCTAGTGGTTGGGATTTGCGTATCTGTTGGTTTTACGTCAGATGCCCTACCAGACACAACCTTTCATATTGATCTTTAATTTCAAGCATAATTTTGCCGATCTGGTACATAAAACATTATAGATTCCGATAAGTTATTTACCCTTAGTGGCAGCCCAGTGATTTACTTGTTATGCCAGATGCCCTTCCCAATTTAAATAGATGCCAAATATTTTATAATTCACTCATAGTTTCTGGTTGAAATGTCATGACCAGGTCCTCAAAATGGCAGCTTTTGCATATATTTTACAGCTTCCTTATCTGATCTGAACAAACCAAAAATCTTCATTATTCGCATGTGAACCTGAATTTTTCAATTCAGTCAAATCACAAACTCCACAAAATGGCAGCTTGGTCTTGGTCCTCAGTGGCTTCTAGCGATAAATTTAATGTTACTGAAAACCGCAAATTTAAGTCAAATATTTAAATTTTTATTCAGATTTTAACAGTTTCCCCCTAAATTGTCTGTGTTACCGTATGATTGAATTTGAGTTTTATTTCTCAGCTGTTATGACCCTCTTCCTCCCCAAACTTTTACAGAAAGAAACTTGAATTTGTGCTCAAACTTTCTTTCATGTGATGGGACTGTACAGTTTGTTGGCTGCTTTTTAAAATATTTTGTTCATTTTTTTAAAGTCTTGGACAATAGTTTTGTTTTGTTTTTTTGCGTGAGTGAATTGTTATCATGGACCTATTTTTGATGCCGTTTACTTGGTGGATTTTGTGTGTTCGCAGGGTTAACGAATCAGGGCTTAACCCGCCTAATCTGCAGCGGCTTCAGAGGAAAGAAAATATGAAAAAAACTACAGGTTGGTTTTGGACAAAATGGCCAGCTATGAATTAGGTAGAGACAGGAAGTGGAGCGCAACAGTTTTGGTTCTGAAAGTAAAATTCTCATTAAATTTTACCATAGACTTTTCAAAATAATCAAATAGAACACATATTTTGACCTTTTAACCATGTTATACTGTTTATTTTATTTAGTTTCATTAATCCATTAATCCAAAGTTGTCTTCTCTGAGCACTTAAAAATGCTCAATTTGCATATGGTCAGTTTTGTTGCATCATAGACAAAACTCCAGACATCTGCTGTTTTTATGCCCATAAATCAGAAGGACTTCATCTCTTTACTTTCTAAATGTTCATTCCTATTACTGACAGCAGAGATCCAGCGATTAAATGCCTCATCTGAAATGGAGGTGTAGTTTATGAAGTGTGTAAAAACTGGCCCAGTGGTTAGTGCTCTTGCCTAACCTGGGGTCGACTCCCGAGTGCACAGGTGTGGAGTTTGCATGTTCTACCAGTGTCTGCATAGGTTTCCTACAAATGCTCTGGTTTTCTGCACAAAAAAACATGTACAGTAGCACTGGACTCTGGGGCCAGGGTTTTCCTGAAAATGAGATTTCAATTCTCAGTGGGACTCTCTGGGTTAAATACAGAATAAATAAATAAAACATTTCTGTATAATGCACATCTGAAATTTGATAGTTAAAGTTATATTACCCAATTTTCAAACTGCAAAAGTAAAACTGACTTTCAGACGTGTTCAGTTTCAGAACATTTTTTTGATTTTGTCACAAAGTGCTGCTTTTACAATAGAAAAATAAAAAGCATTTGAAAATGAATGAGGATTTTAGTTAGTGTTGAGCTCCATGGTATTTTAACATTCCCCAATCATGCAGAGAACCAATGCTGATTACACACCCAGCCTGGTTAAATGAAATCTTTACAACACCCCAACTTTATGTTCCCAACTTTTCTCATTATCGTCTGTAGTAGCCTCATACGAAGTCGTACTTTGGCATTTCCAAAACCAGCCTGAGTTTTTGGAGTGACTTTTGTGGGCGGCCGTTGAACTGAATGCTCCTGGCTTTACTTGATCAACGAACATTTTACAACTACAAAAATCCAAACAATTTAGACATCAGAGAAAGACCTCATTTCTCGTCTTTTCCCCTGTAAATTTAAAAAAACAACAAACAAAAACGGTACAAATTAAGAATATTTTTGCTTTATCACGTCCCAAAGTGGCGCCGGCTTGTACAGACCCTATTGATTTTTTTTATGTAATTAAACATTTTTGACGAGATCGTGGTCGGATTAAGAAATGTTACGGAAATTTCGAACGTTATCAAGCTTAAAACCCACGTCTTTTACCAGTTTATTCTATTATTGCTTTTATTAGCAACTGGCAATGTAAAAACGGCTCAGGTTGTCATTAGAAGAGTAGTTAATAAATTATCTGGATGAACCTGATCAGCGTGTCATGTGGTTTGTTTTGTATATTAAAAGGTGCATTATGTAACTTTTCTGCTCATAGTTATGACACCTGCTTGTCTCCATGGCGATGTTGTTGCTTTGCTAACTTATCTTGCATTTCTCAAACTGCAGGTATATTATTGCCTAAAATATAAAATGTTAAAACACACTTTCAGACTGTGAGTGGTGTCGCCTCTCCACAGATATTACTTGTAACTTGCTTGCCTACATGTGATAGATAAGTTTAATGCCATATTGTCGAAATAATAACGTATCCATGGAGACAAAAGAGGTAGTAGTCACAAACTGTAGTCAGTTCATCAATCACACAAGTAAAACATGTATGTTCCAAAAAAGGACTTTATGGAACTTTTCTGGTGAACAGTTTGCCACCTGTTTGTCTGCCTGCAATGTTCCACAGTGTGGCATTAAACTTCTCTATCTCTATGGAGACAAGCAGATCAGAATGAGAAAATGTTTTACTGTCGTTATCCATGAACAAAATTCTACTCGGAATTCGCTTCGACCGTACGGTGAAACATAAAACTATGAAGATAATATTAAATATAAACTATAATAAAATGAAAATAGAGGTTACCTCCAGGCCAAGTTACAGGTCAGATCTGCGGAGAGGCGAGCCCACTCACTGCAAGAATGCATTTTTGATAAGACCATAAAGCCCCACTAAATTTTGATTGAGTCTTTCATAAACCTCTTGTTTCCTCTCCTGTTCCTGCAGAGTGTCCTGAGCCCTGCTGCTGTGAAACTGCAGTCCTGGTTTAACTCTGTTTTAATCCTGTGTTTATCATCTCTTTAAACTGATAAATACCAGGGTCTGTGGGCACAGTCTTTGTTTAAAGTTATGTAATGTTATGATCCTAGTTTAGACCTGGTTAAGTCCTAATTTAGACTTGGACTAGTCCTGTTTTGATCTGGTTTAAGTCTTATGTTCCAAAAAAGGGGATTTAATCAGGACCATTTCAGTTTGTGTTTTTGATTCAACTGAGGTAAATCTTCCTCCATCCTTTTATGAGATGTCTGTTGTTCTTTCTATTTAAAGGCCTGTTGAAGAAACTGTATGTAGCTTCACTTTCACTGTTTTATAAAAAGGTTCAACAATCACAACTGACCCTGTGTGTCCAGAGCCTTAACCTGCAGATAGAGACACACACAAGTGTGTGTCATTCTCAGTTTATGGACAGGCCTCATGTGAAAGAACCTCCAGAATTCACTGCAGGTGCTGGAGTTTAGGTAGTGACGATTTAGATCAGAGAGAGTCCTTTTAGGTTTAAACCAACTGGATTTGAGCATTGAAACTGGCAACACAAATGAGAGATTCATGTGACGCTCATTCTGCTTTTTGATTGGATAATCGTCAAAATGGAGATTCATGTGACGCTCATTCTGCTTTTTGATTGGATAATCGTCTTGAACCAAAACATCAAATTATAACATAATAAACTACTTGGTCATGATGTCCAATGTTTTTGTAATTAAAAATGAATCAGTATCTGCGTTATCAGCCTGGACTCCTTCCTGGAGAGGTTTTCCAGGCATGTCCCACCGGGGGGAGACCCAGGACACACTGGAGGGACTATGTCTCTCGGCTGGCCTGGGAACGCCTTGGGGTCCCACCGGAGGAGCTGGAGGAAGCGTCTGGGGTGAGGGAAGTCTGGGAGTCCCTGCTTAGACTGCTGTCCTTGCAGCAGGCCCCAGATAAGCAGAAGAGAATGGATGGATGGATTAGTGTTATCAGTAAAAGCTATATTTGATTTGAACATGTTTACCCCGTATCTGGGGACACAGAGAAGTCAAGTTTATGAAATTTAAAATCA
>JACM01008785.1:0-19474 GCA_000787095.1 Periophthalmodon schlosseri
TGCACCGGCCCCTCACAGATCCTCCCATAGGTGGGGGGTCCTTGGGAGGACGGCCCACATCGCTCCTTCGGGCTGTGCCTGACCGGGCCCCATGGGGAAAGGTCCAGCCACCAGACACTCGCTGTCGCACCCACCCCAGGCCTGGCTCCAGGGTGGGGCCCCGGTAATGCCAGTCCGGGGGACATATCTAACTTTGTTGTTAAATTCCTGTTTGCCACGGGTGACCCTACCAGGGGCATGAAGCCCCTGACAACATATCTACCTCCCAGGATCATTCGGGTGCTCAAACCCCTACACCACGTTAAGGTGGCGGTTCAGGGAGGGGGCCATAAAAATCAAACTGCTTATAACTTTAGTTTGCAAGGTGATAGAACCAAACTTTAAAATGTATGTTATACAGGTCCCCACTCTCTATTTGCTCAGCAAAAAATGGGTTGATATCTCCTGTAGTTTTTTCACAATTTCACTTTTTAAGTTTTGTGTGCCTATGGGAAATTGCATTGAATTCCGCCTAAAGTCATATGAGGCCCTCAACACACCAACCTAGTTATGAGTGAGCTTGCTACTGGATTCTACTCCTTTTTACTTGAGAAGCACCCCTAATGAGTGAACAGAACAGTGCGTTCTGTTCACTTATATGATAGTATTGTGAAGTTGGTCTAAAAGCGCTTTGCAGGCCCTCAAAGTGCATTTGCGGCCATAAAAATCCAACCGCTTATAACTTTAGTTTGCAAGGAGATAGAACCAAACTTTAACCCCTTACCATTCCGGGTCATTTTGGTGAAATTGCCTTTGTTCTGACCTCTCCAAATTAAAATGATAACCATTATTGAAGCCTCAGTAGTCTATGCACAAGTCTGGGGTCTTTGTAATGGTAACACCCAATAGTTTTACCCAAGTATGTCTGGTAAGCATTTATACACTTTGGAACACACATAAAAAACATTTTTTTCTCATCCTCGTCAACAAAAATGCACTATATCTCAACTGAAAATATTGTTGACCTCTCACATTTCAAATTTGAGGACAATATCTATAAAAATGAGATTTTTACACTAATTTCATTATTAGTAAATCCAGGCGTTTTATGGAGGGACTTTTGATGTATCCAAATTTACCCAAACCTATCCAAATGGAGACATTTGGAGAACATTTGGAAAAAATGCATTAACTTTTGAATGCTTCAACCCACAGACATCAATCAACACTTAGACGAATCTTTATCTACACACCTATCTGCTCTATTACTTATGTACATTTATATAGCATATCATAACACAATATAAAATGTATATTTGTATATAAAAAATAGTCAAAACAAGTGATATGGGTCAAAATAAATATATATTTACAAACTCCACACACTGCAAACAGTAAACAAACACACACACTTCAAACTGAAAACACACTGTACATGATTATGGCTTGTCTTCTGAGTGCCACTCATTATAACAGTCTCTTTGCTACTGGAAGTACAGGGGATATTGTGGGTTAAACATTTCACTGGAGTTTTGGCATGGCACTTCCTGCACTTTAACCTGCCTTGTGTCTTGGCACTGCCCGGGTTGATGTACACAAGACGATGATGCTTCTCCCTGCTTCCTTCTTCTGCTGTGTTCTGGTGGCTCCTGCCTCTGCCGCCTCCAAGACAAAAGTTTCTCTAAAGGCCTTTTGGTGCATATAGGGATTTTACCCTTTGATCTACAGTGTCCTTTATAGAGAATGAAGGCATTCACAATGGCAATGTCCACAAAATGGTAAAAAAAAATGTCTTGTACCATTTCTTTGCTTTGCCCTCCACTGGACAAAGAGTAGGGGGTCCTCCCAAATCCACCATATACTGCCACGGGGAGCTCTGGAGTCCAGTGTATTTTGTGTAGTCTTGGGGTATTCTTGTCTGTTTGTTCTGATGGTGCCACAGGTGGACACATTTTTCTGCAGGTGATCACAAAATAGAATGGGACTAGTATAAAAATTATCCACATAAAGCTTATAGCCTGTGCCCAGTAAGGAAGTGTTCATAACTGAGTCATAGCTCAATCCCTTCTTGCTAGCCTGCGAGCTTTTGCCCTCATAAGAAGTCCCATATATGGCCTGATTGTGAGTCCACTAGAACAAACAACTTGAAACCCCATCATACAGGTTTGTTTTTCAAGTATAGTTTGAAGATCACTCTTGCCTTTGAAGCAACCATCCTCTCGTCAATAGAAATATGTTGACCAGGATGGTAATTCTGGTGGCATGCATCTCTTATCTCCATGTACAGTGGCTTGATCTTGCCCAAATGGTCAAACTCTTTGGTGCCTTTTTTTCCTTCATTTTCTGCATCACCTTCTGGACTCCTCAAGTGAAGAGCACGGACAATGGAGAGGAATTTCTTTCCAGTCATAACTAACTTAAAGAATGGAAGGCTGTCCAACTTTCCTCTTCTCCAATAATCAGTAACTGAAGGTACTTTTGTGAGTCCCATGTAGAAAACAAGTGCCAAAAAAAATGTCCGTCCATGTTCTGTATGTTGATCGGCCATGCACATTTGTGTTTCTTACTAGTGTCAGTAACGCAGTACCAGTAAAAAACAGCTGGAACAGTTCCAGACAAGTGTAGTCCACTGTGCTTATAACTTGGGGTCCGGGATTACGTGTTGGACAAAAGGGGAGGGGGGTAGGTGTGATATCGACGGCCTCAGTGCCATTCCAACTTCCCTCTGAAGGTGAAGACTGTCTTGCACCATGGCGCCTTCCTCTGCCTCTGCCCCTCCCCTGCCTCCTTTTGCTGTCTCTGTCCGAGGAATCTTTGTCTTTGCCTTTGTTACTTTGGTCCCAGCTCTCTGCTCACTATTCTTGTGATAATTTTTGCTCACTATTCTTGTGATCATTTTGACCCCACAGGGTGAGATCTTGCGTGGAGCCCCAGATCGAGGGAGATTATCAGTGGTCTTGTATGTCTTCCATTTTCTAATAATTGCTCCCACAGTTGGTTTCTTCACACTGTAACCTTTGATTTATTTGACTTATATTATTTTATGTATTAACATTAATTTGGGTCATTACTATTTTGTATATTGCTTTGTACTTATTTTATTGATAATTAATATTATTTATTATATTATGTTTGAATACATTACATTTACTTTCTTCACAATAATATTGGTTCCTACTTATTGTTGTGGTACAGCGCATTTGGGGAGCGCACCGGAAAAATTTAAAAAGTGTGAACGCGCACAGGGCGTGAGGGAGAGTTCAGTTGCATTGCTAAATAAAAAAGACGAGCTGTGCGCTGTCCTGCCATGTTGGTATATTTTTAGCAAGGAAAACAGCAAGAAAATACATCAGAATAAACCTAACTGTAACCCGCCATACCCACAGCCTCAAGAGACTGGTGTAAACAATATATTAGGGTTACAACACCAAGCTGCTTACCTATAGCATATTCAGTCTTCCCAGCCTGGTGCAGGTCTACAGTTTTGTTTGTGGTGTCCTTTGACAGCTCTTTGGTCTTGGCCATAGTGAAGTTTGGAGTCTGACTGTTTGAGGTTGTGGACAGGTGTCTTTTATACTGAGAACGAGTTCAAACAGGTGCCATTAATACAGGTAACAGGAGTGGGGGACAGAGGAGCCTCTTAAAGAAGAAGTTACAGGTCTGTGAGAGACAGAAATCTTGCTTGTTTGTAGGTGACCAAATACTTATTTTACCAAGGAATTTACCAATTAATTCATTAAAAATCCTACAATGTGATTTCCTGGATTCTTTCCCCCCATTCTGTCTCTCATAGTTGAAGTGTAAACTATGATGAAATTACAGGCCTCTCTCATCTTTTTAAGTGGGAGAACTTGCATAATTGGTGGCTGACTAAATACTTTTTTGCCCCACTGTACAATCATAAATTCACTTACAATGCATTGAATTTATTTACAAAATAAAGTCACTTACTCAGGGTTATCTATTTCCACATGGACTTCAGCCAAAACGTCAGTGTCTGGTTCCCAGTCAGGGTCCGAGTCGTTTTGCCTGTAAAAGAATTAATAACCCTCTCTTCCCATTAAAGTCTGTCAAAAGCCATATAAAAACAGTTCGAACCAATATTCCGCCGACTGCCCTGATATCCATGTGTAATCTGCAATGCCCTGCAAAACCAACTGCACAGAATTAACTACCTAAAACTGTGTAAAGTACTATCTCAAAATACAATATCTTTATTTTTTAAAGTCTGTCCTTGGTTTAAATCTTAGAGATCAAATGTGTCAAAATAAAAAGTCTCTGAGTAAATGAAAGTTCAGAGAGTTTTGGAGCAGGACCAGATTATAGCTCTGGTCAGCTGTTTCCATGGAGATGGTATGGCATCCGGCGTGTTTTTGGCTCAAGGATCCAGAGACTCTAGCTTCCAGAGATTAATCAGGACAGCAAATTTTCCATTAATTTTTTCCATTGACTTTCCAAAAATAATGGATATTAAAAGTTGAAAGCTCAGGGCTCATCAGCTCCATGGTGACTAATGAGCACAAGACCTATACATTTATTTAAAATCTGTTTCTGAAACGTTATAAACCGTTGAGTTATTAAAACATTTCACAGAATCTTGTGTTTCAGATGTGCTTTTTAGACTTAAAATAGCCTCGTTATGGATACTAGTTAGCACTGGTTAGCGTCTAGTTAGCCCTGATGTCTTCGAATTCTTAATAATTTTTCCAAAAGTCTATGGGAAAAATGATGGAACTTCTGGCACCAGACTGGACTTGGAAGTGGGTGGAACTGTTGAGCTCCATTGTCGCCCTATAGAAAATAAAAAACGTCCTTTGTTCATGTGACACAAATGTAGAGGGAAGCAGGAAGCCGGCCATATTGGATGAAATACCTGCAATGTATTTCCAACAGCTTCACCAAAAGACACAAAACTCGTGTGCGATTAAAGACAGCATACAGAATATCTTTAAACTAAGAGTAGGTCATAATAATTTAAGAGGTTTGCATCATTTTGAATATAATTTTGAATATGCTAATGAACAAATGTTAAATCTAGATGTGTTTCAATTATTGGTGTAAAGTTATGGAACAAACTAAATGATGATTTGAAATGATGTAATTCTTTCTTAAGGTTTAAAAATGATCTGTGATTATCAAAATGACACGCAAAATTGAGAGCTGTACTTTTGTTTATTGCTAATAATTTGTGTTTTACTTCTGAATGTATTACTGTAAAGCTGTTTCAGTGTCCTGTACAATAATTTGATTTAATAGGATAGACATTATATAAGCATTGCTTCAGCCTATTCCTTTTTTTGGTTAAAAATGCATATCTATATCTATATCTATATATGCTGTAAATTATGTAAATTACTTTAAAATATTTACCAAAAATCAGTTGGAGTTCTGATACAGTGTTGTCCTGGTGAATTTTCAACAAAATGACAAGTTAAAAAATTCTGTCTGTTACAAACCCTTTTAAATTGGACACTCAATAAATCTCATTCCATTTTACAGTCATAAAAGTGGATTTACATTTGAAAGTGCTGTGTTTTTAATAAATACTGCTGCAGTAAATGCATGAAACATTTAATGAGTCACAGAAGTTATTTATTCAACTTTCTACAGCTCAAATCTGATCAGAAACAAGTCCCCACAAGAAATACTGAAAAAGAAGTGTTCCATCTGTCATGTACTGAACGATAAATCAATATTGATACTTAGCAGTGACATCATGCTCGAGGGTTCTACATGTATCTCTATGGTGGAATGTTCAGCAGTTACCATGGAGACACAATGCACACATTAGCAAACATAGACAAAAAAAATTTAAGATTGTCTGAAAACTCAAGAAAAAAAATCTAAAATTGATTTAAAGAACACATTTTCAGGAGTCTGTGATCAATCAAAATGTTCATGGTCCTGTTTAGGACTTTGATTTTACACAAAAAGGTGAGAGAGACTAACTGAAAAAACTGTTGGTTAATGCTAGCTAACTTGTGACTGTAATGTTATTTGAGAGACTTGTTTAAAATCACAAATCAGCTCACCTGTCATAGTTCAGCTAAGTCAGTTCTTTATGGTCCAATTGTGTTAAATTAAAGCTCAGATAAAAGTTTAACAAAGCCTTAGACCAGTGGTTCTTAACCTGGGTTTGATCGAACCCTAGGGGTTCGGTGAGTCAGTCTCAGGGGTTCGGCGGAGGTCAAGATACGCAACCGACTCAAATGTTTTCTGATGACACGCCCCACTTGGCCATCACTGAAGGGTTCGGTGAATGTGCATATGAAACTGGTGGGGTTCAGTACCTCCAACAAGGTTAAGAACCACTGCCTTAGACAGAGCAGTGCCTACAGTCAGCATTATACCCCTAGGGAATGTTGACATCAGCTGCAAAGGCAAATTTGGAGCCGAGTTCCAGATTTGGAGTCGGCCGTTGAAGGTAACACCCCTTCACGCCCTCACTGGTGGTTTAGCAGGGAGCGGGCGCTTAGCAACGCTGTCAATCAAACCTGTTGCTAAAGCTAGTGGGAGCAACCTCGGGGAAAGAAGGGGCCTGATTGGTCTGTAATTGTCTGTTCATATTTTGATTTGGGGACAAAATAGTGAAATAAAAACCCCAGGATCATGTAGAGCAGGTTAATATGAATATTTTAAGGTCAGAATGACAAGTCTGACAGCAGCAGTTACAGAGAGAGGAGCCACGCTTTTTATATAGGAAGTGAATTGGAGCCAGAGTCGATGGAGCAGAATCGTGCCCCTGCTAACTTCCTGTTTGGAACACGGTGACTAGCAAGTTAGCTATGCTCATTTATATACACAGTCTATGCTCCTGTCCTTCTGGTCCAGTGTTACAGTTCAGTCCTAGAATTGTCACCAGACCCAGAGGACTCAGGGTTTACTGCAAACTCCCATCCCAGTCCCATCCTCTGCGTGAGTCTTCAGATGTGACTTTAGATTATCGCGTCTATTAAACCTTCTGTCACAAACTGAACAGACGAAAGGTCTCTCGCCCGAGTGAATCCTCTGGTGTATTTTAAGAGTACCCTTTTGTGCAAAAGCCTTCTCACAAACTGAACAGACGAAAGGTTTCTCTCCTGAGTGAGACCTCTCATGAAATTTAAGATTACCTTTTTGAGCAAAAGTCTTGTCACAAACTGAGCAGCTGAAAGGTTTGTTTCCAGAGTGAGTTGCCTCGTGATGTTTAAGAGATCCTTTTTGTACAAAAGTCTTGTCACAAATGGAGCACTTATAAGGGGTCTCTCCAGTGTGAATCCTCTGGTGTGATTTCAGATAACTCTTCTGTTTAAAAGTCTTCTCACATATTGAACAGCTGAAAGGTTTCTCGCCTGTGTGGATTCTCCTGTGTATTTTAAGATAACTTTTATTTATAAAACTCTTCTCACAAACTGAACATTTGAAAGGGCTTATTCCTGTGTGAAGTTTAATATGAATTTGCAGATATGAATTGCTTTTAAACTCCTTCCCACAGTGAGAACAGCTGTAAAGTTTTGGATTTTCTGTTTGTAGAACTGACTGGTCCAGAGTCCCGTCCTCCACATGCGACCTCAGATGGTCAGTTAATTCAGTATCTCTCGTAAAAACCTCTTCACAAACTGGACAGATGTGATGGACAAATCTTAGATGTTTATAGATTTGAAATTTAAATCTAAAACTTTTCTCACACACTGAACAGCTGAAAGGTTTCTCTCCTGTGTGAAAAAGCATGTGCCGCTCCAACTCTGACCTTCTTTTAAAGGCCTTTTCACACTCAGAACAGCTGTAAGGTTTTAATGTTTTCATTTGGAGGAGCTCTGGGTCTAGATTCCCATCCTCTACGTGAGTCTTTAAATGTTCCGTTAAATCAGTGTCTCTCATAAAAATCTCTTTACAAACCGGACAGATGTGATGGACAAACCTTAGATGTTTGGTGATGCTAGATTTAAATTGAAAACTTTTGTCACAGACTGAACAGCTGAAAGGTTTGTCGCCTGTGTGAACAACCATGTGTGTCTGCAGATGGTACTTGCTGCTAAACTCCCTCCCACATTGAGAGCACCTGTATGGTGTAAGGTATGCTCTGTCCAGAAAGGTTGGGTCTACTGTTCTATCCTCTACGTGAGACTTTAGGTGTGCACTCAGAGAACGTTTGTTTGGAAAACGCACGTGGCAAACAGGACACATATGGTGCATGCGGCTCTGGTGCTGAAGACGAGAAAAAGTCCCACAGAAACATTTACCACAAACTGAACAAATGAAGGAAGTCTCTGATACGTGACTGTTCATGTGAGACCTTAGGTACTGTTCCCTTTTAAAAGCTTTCCCACAAAGTGAACAGCTGTATGGTCTGTTGGCTCTAGTTGTAGAGGCATCAGGAGATATTAGTGCGTAGCTTCTTTTGGCCTGAGCCTGTTCTGGACTATAGTCTTCTGAGCGGTCAGTGTCGTCGGAGGTGTCAGTCTGCTCCTCACTAGCTGAACAGTTGTATGGACTCTGGTCTGAGTGGAGCTGTGTGAGTGGATGTGAGCTGCAGTCTGCTTCTGATCCACACTCCTCTCCATTGGTGTCTTCTCTGTTCTCCTCAGTTGGTCTTTGGTGAAGCACAGAGGACTTGTCTTCATCATCTTCATCATCTTCAATTTTGACAGTGACCATGTAAAAAGGGAAGTCTTGGGGCTTCTCACAGCTGTGGGAGCAACAGCACATTATTAGTTCTGACAAGAGTTTAAACCTTCTCTATAAACCCCAAACAAATCCGGCAAATGCACACGTTACATTTGGGACATGACTTATCCGTAGAAATTACTGAGATGCCAACTGACAATAAGGAATCATAAATATTCCCACGGATTGCGATGCTGCCATTCCAACCATATTGTTACACCATAATATGGTGTAACAATATGTTATAGGGTATTAAAGAGGGAGTATTAAAGAGGGAGTATTTGACTTCTATGGAATATTAAAGAGGGGGTATTTTACTTCTATGGGGTATTAACTGCTAACACATAACATATTTCGATCACCATGTTTCCTTTTATTGTTTTGAAAATGCTATATTCGTCCAAAACAACATAGACACTCCCCCTTCAGAGCACTATCACAACACAATCAGCGTGGGTCCCACTAATGAAACTACTGCACATCACATCAGGTTTGTCAAGTTACTGTGTACAGTTTTATATCATGCTTTTGTATATTTATAGAGAATTCATGTGGGAGCATGGGTGATGTAGGCTTGTGGGCGGAGCCTTGTACAGGTTTGTACTGGCAACTGTAAGGAGGGTTTGAATAGGGCCGGGAGACATCACTAGACTACTCAAACATGCATGTATGACATCCAAAACCTCTTCAGGCATGTTTTTGATGAGGGAACAGTGTTGTCTATTGAACAGTGTTGTCGAAAAGTCGATTTACTCCCTCTTTAATATTGAAAGCCATTTTTGTTCATTTCTAATCATGATGGTTTAATATGATAAAAAATAATTGTGATGAATTATTTTGGCATATCACCCAGCCCCAGTTTGGAAGGATGTTTTTTACCTTTAGGATCATCGATCAAAGTAGCCATCTGACATCACATCCATGGCTGTACCTATGACAGGTTTGACTGCTCATTTTACTAAAACTAATTTATGATCATTACATTTAAGGTTTAACTAAAATGTTGCATTTTGCCCCTGGTTTGGCAGTATTTTTAGGTTTCAAATTTTTGTTCCTGGTTGTAAATCATGACACCACACTAGGGAATTCCATAAGTGTTACCTAGCAACCATGTGGTACACTGGGCTAAAACTCTAATGTCACAGAGATTATGATCTGACAAATACAAGAAAATGCCTATATTTTGAAGAAATACAGAATACACAATACATTTCAGAAAAATGTGTTTCTTGTGTAAATTGTGCCAAACTTTTGAACAGAATTCTCCCAGTGTGATGTCATGGCTGAGATGTCTTTAGTGTGATGTCATCACTGTGATGTCATCAGTATGACGTCATCAGTGTGATGTCTTTAGTGTGATGTCATCAGTGTGATGTCATCAGTGTACTTAGAACTCTACTTCCTGTCATTTTCAACAGATTTTTCATCTTTTCTTCACAAACTTCTTGATTGGTGTAAAACTATCATTTACATTTACAACAGGTTTTTTCAACAGATTTTCATCTTTTCTTCACAAACTTCTTGATTGGTGTAAAACTATCATTTACATTTACAACAGGTTTTCTCCACCAGATTAAAGTGAAATGAGAGAATGATCCAAACCTGGAATACACACTTCAGACCTCCTGCCAAAGGACCTGGCATACACACTGCAGACCTCCTCCCAGAAGACCCTCCTTTTTCAATTTGTTTACTCCTTATAAGCAATTTAATTACAAAGTAAGTAGTTGCCTTAGTTCGCTATTAAATTAATTGACTCTTGTGAGCTTTAAACCATGTTCTAATGCTGTTAACTCCTCGAAAACATACCTAGAGTTGTGTTTAGTTTTATTTACACGTTTGAGTAATTCTTTATTATTAGTCTGTCTACATCTCCAAAGCTCAAAACGCTCTGTTCCACCTTGTGATGTCATGAAGTGGTAGTTTTCAAATTAACAGCTCCTTTTGCCTTTAGTTCAATAGAGATGGGAAATTCCAGGGCTGAGATTATCCAAATGATTCTAGTGAAGGTGTGTGGAGTTTAAAAACACAGTGGAGCACTTCCTGTATTACCACGTGACATCACAAGGTGGAGTGTTTTCTGTTTGGGAGAAGAATAGGTGGAGTGTTTCTGTTTGGGAGAAGAATTCAGCCTAAATATGCAGGGTTTGTATGTTAAACATGTGTGAATGAAACACAACTCCAGGTATGTTTGTGATGAGGAAATAACATTAGAACAGAGATCAGAGAATAGAGTCTGATGGACCTTTAAAGGTGATAAAGCTAATTTCAATTTGTGTGTTTATATTAGCACTTCAAAGACCAATGTACATTTAATAAAAAATAAAATTTCTAAAAGAGTAATCATTTGAAATTAACTTGTCTCTGCTCTAGTCTGCTTGCCACAAACATAACACATATTTGGCTGTCACCATGTAGCCTACAATGGCGTGAATACCCAGAGACACTGATGGATGGGTCAAGTGCAGGTTTCCCCCAGAGACACTGATGGATTTAGTGCATTACTGTCAATCTTTTGGTACTGTCAGATCATTTGGGCCAAAATCCGATCATTTTGGGGCCCCGTACTCGTTAAACCAGGGGCCTTTTCTCTGGCAGAGAGTCTAGAACAGGTCCGTTATTTATGCATCAGCGCACACTTTTGGCATCTAAATTATTTTACACTGGTAATAATAGTCATGTGATAGGAATTATTCATTTTAGTATAATTTCTAAATCCTGTGCGAGCTCTTGGAGAGGTTAGACCGGGTTCAGTTGACTCACTCAAAGCTGTGTGTGTGCTCCTCCGCGGGGCCCCTGCGCTCCTCCGCGGGACCTCGGGGCTCCCACAGCTCCGTCTCCTCCTCCAGCTTCACTTGTGCCATGTTTCACTGCGCTCTGTTCACTTTAAGGTGTTTAGCACAGTTAGCTTCGGAGCTAATCACGCAGGGCTCGTCAGTGTTGCCAGATCCTCAAAACCATAATATCGACTCCAGAATGATCGTATTTTGGCCCAAATTATCGTACAGTACAAAAGTAATAATAATCGAGCGAATAGGCCAGTCTAAACAGGTGCGTTTGAGTTTGGATTGGAAAATATTGATTGATATAGCTAAAATATGTTTGCAGTGTATTAAATAAAGAATAACTACGAAACTAGAATTCCACGCACTCTAGAAGCATTAGTTACGCATAAGGTGAGATCTGACAGAAATACATACAGGCGAACACTGTACAGCTCAGACCGCAAAGTACCACGGACCACCGCACACACTGCCCCATCAGCCTTTTAACGACCAAGAATCACCTGTGCGCACTATACGCAGAGAGAGCTCTTAACGCGCTATTATATAAACAGCACATTATGCCTCGCAGCTTTACATCACATACAGGACTCGTGCAGGACACTTCAGAACTTAACGCGAACATTAAAGCGCACTGGCATGCACTGGCACGCACTGCGCTGTCCTGTCTTGTCACGGAGTTGTGGAGTTGCTCGTCTGTATAATGATTTCTTCCACAAATACAATCCTCAGAACACATCCAACGTCTGAACTCCTTTGGTAACGTCCGCTCTCCCATTCAGATGGATCAGTTATAGACGACACAACCACACTTGTCCAACTGTGATTATTAGGAATTGTTTTGAGGAGCGCAGAGCGCACGTGTCGGCGTTGACCAATCAAATGTCAGAACACGGCACGCACACACAGCTTCACACGCGTCCACTCACAGGGCCGTTTTCTGTTTATCCTGGGTCAGTTGTTCAGTGCAGTAGACAGTTACAGTGTCCTGTAAATACGGAGGGTGAGTCTGACTCCAGATCAGACCAACAACGACGTGCAGCAGAATGGAAATACATCATTAAATAATACTTTATCTGGCGCTCTGAAATGAGCCTGCATTGGGGCCAAATGATCGAACCGACACGATAGTTGTCGTACATCTGGCAACCCTGGGGCTCCTCATCACTATGGCCTTGGGCCGTCCTCATAGCTGCCTGTTTAAAATGAGTCCAGCTCCAGACCATAGACTGTTCTTTCTATTCTACAGTCTGCTCCAAGCCAGAGTCTGCCTGGGCATCAGATCAGTGCCAATTCAAAAGCAGAATTCTGCCCCTAAATCAGCACGTGCCCTACATATTATCCCTTCAATCAACTTTTAAAAGAGCGAGATCATGTTTCAGTTCATTAAAAAACAATTATTTGTTTAAAACACACATCTGTATTATATATGCACGTGTGAGGGTGTAGACAGTAAATACACAGTACAGTCTATGTCCAGTCCAGTGTGTTTTAATCCGGCATCTGGGAGGACAGCCCGAGGCCCTGGCGATGAGGAGCCGCACGTGATTAGCTCCGAAGCTAACCAGAGCTAACAGCCAAACAGCCCCGCAGCTGTGCACATTAAAGTGAACAGAGCGCACTGAAACATGGCACAAGTGAAGCTGGAGGAGGAGACGGAGCTGTGGGAGCCCCGGGGCCCCGCGGAGGAGCGCAGGGGCCCCGCGAAGGAGCACATACACAGGTCTGAGTGAGTGACTTTACACTTTTCTTTGGCCTCCTGCGTGAAACATGTCGCGTCACGAAACAGACACGCGCCGCAGAGGTTTGTGCCAATGCTAAATGCTAACAGCAGACAGAGCCCATGTTATACGGATTGTTTATGTGCGTGCGTGCGCGTGCGTGCGCGCGTGTGTGTGAGGACTCCGGCCTCCTCCACCCGCAGCTCCATGTGAGGCCCGTATCTGCACCCCCGTGTGATCCACAGGTCAGACTCGGACTCGAAGGTCCTCCGGGTCAGACTCGGGGCGGGGTTGGGGGGTTAGGGTCCGGGTTTGAGCCTTCTGGATGTATTTCGTGGAGAAACACTGCCCTCTGCTGGCAGACTCTGCGCTCTGGCCCTGACTCCAGTGACACGTCAGGGATGTAGGAGCCAGATTACATTCACTTTTTATCACGATTGATGAACACTTTATATTTTTGTTTTGCCCTTAGGAGGTAAATAAAGCCATCTGCTTCTTCTGAAAGTTCATGCTTCACTGTGATTGGTTGAATCCCCCTGTCACTCACTCAGAGTGAGGCTCAAGTCACCAAACGCAGACAGTTGTTAGTGAAACTAAAGGACAGAATACAACCAGAACACATATGTAGAGGAACTACACCATCACTAGCACAGACTGTATAAAGAAGCACTAAGCGAGTGTGACGTCATCCACGGCTCCAAATGAAGCTCATCGAGGCTAGAGCAGTTATAGGGGCCAATGTGGAGCCCAGTTCCATATTTAGAATTCCAATCGCGAGTATCATAGCAACCAAAGAGCCAATCCGGAGCGAGGCTATTGAAGGTAACGCCCCTTGCTGCCCGCACCGACCACTGGTCTGGCAGGGAGCTGGCAGGGAGCTGGCGCATAGCAACGCTGTCACTCAAACCTGCTGCTAAAGAAGGCACCTGATTTGTCTGTTATTAATGTTCATATCTTGATTTATGGACACAATAGTGAAATAAAAACCTCAGGATCATGTAGAGCGGGTTAATCCTAACATTTTAAGACCAAAATGACAAGTCTGATAGCAGCAGTTACAGAGAAAGGGGTGACTATTTTTCAAGTGAATTGGAGCCAGAGTCGATGGAGCCAGCTAGCTAGCTATGTCCATTACAGTCTATGGTCACTACACCATCACTACTACACACCATCATTACACCATCACTTCTCTACACTACACATCACTACATCATCACTACACCATCACTACACCATCACTGCACCATCACAACATCATCACTACACCCTAACACCATGATTTTCAACAAAATAAAGGTGTTTTCAAATAATAATCTCTGTGTACATTAGAGGAAACACCTCTAGTGTACACAGAGATTAGTATTTGTATGTATGACTTGGTTGCTAGGTAACACTTATGGAATTCCCTAGTGTGATGTCATGATTTTCAACCAGGAAGTAACATTTTTTACCTAAAAAAAAAAAAAAAAAACGCAATTAAAAAAAAGTTAAGATCATTACATTTAAGATGTTTACTGTGTGCAGTCTAACCTTTCATCGGCACTTTAATAATACTGTGCTGTTGTCTCTACAGCTGTGACCACGCCCGCCTTAAAGAGGAGCCAGAGGAGCCAGAGGAGCCAGAGGAGCCAGAGGAGCCAGAGGAGCCAGAGCTGTGCATCAAACAGGAGCCCCAAGACTTCTCTTTTCATATGGTCACTGTCAAAACTGAAGATGATGAAGATGATGAAGACAAGTCCTCTGTGCTTCACCAAAGACCAACTGAGGAGAACAGAGAGGACGCCAGTGGAGAGGAGTGTGGAGCAGAAGCAGACCAGAGACCAGACAGCTGTTCAGACCAGAGACCAGACAGCTGTACAGATAGTGAGGAGCAGACTGATAGCTCTGATGACACCGATCACTCAGAAGACTATGGTCCAGAACAGGCCCCGACCAAAAGAAGCTTTGTAGTGATACCTCCTGATGCCTCTGCAGCTGAGCAGATGTTTACAAAGAAATCAGCTGTAAAAAAGGCCATGTCTGCTCCCTCGGGGGAGCGGCCTCATAAATGTTCAGTTTGTGACAGAGATTTTAAAGAAGAATTGGCTCTGACTCGACATGAACGACACCGACATCACATCTGCCCTGTGTGCCCAAAACGTTTCACAAACAAAATCAAACTCATGATACATCTGCGCGCTCACGTGGAGGAGGGGACAGTGGACCAGTCCATTTTGGAAGAAGAGAGCCTGAAACCATACAGCTGTTCTCAGTGCGGGAAGGCTTTTGGGCGAAAGGCGCATTTGGGAAGGCATATGATCGTCCACCGAGCAGAGACGCGGCACAAATGTTCGGTTTGTGAGCGGGATTTCAAACTTATGACGAGACTCCGAGAACACATGAGGACCCACACAGGAGAAAAGCCCTTTGTTTGTCCAGTCTGTGGGAAAAGCTTTGCTCAAATCTCCACTCTCTCTCGACACCAGAAACACATCCATCACATGTGTCCAGTTTGTAAGGGTAGTTTTCAAAACATAACCGAACTAAACCAACATCTCAAAACTCATCTAGATGACGGTACACTAGACCAGTCACTCCTAGAGAGAAAAAGTATCAAACCATGCCGGTGTTCTCTGTGTGGGAAGGAGTGTAGAAACAAGTCAAATCTGCAGAGGCACATGTTTGTCCACACAGGAGAGAAACCTTTCAGCTGTTCTGTTTGTGAGGAAGGTTTTGTGTGTAAATTTGAGGTTAACCAACACTTAAGATTTGTCCATCACATCTGTCCAGTTTGTAAAGAAGAGTTTGAGAGAGACGCCACTTTAACTGACCATCTGAGGACACACGTGGAGGATGGGAGTCTGGACCCAGAGCTCATTGAAAGGGTAAACAGGAAACCTTACAGCTGTTCTATGTGCGGGAAGGAGTTTAACTGCAAGACTGCTTTTCGGCGGCACATTTTAGTTCACTCGGGAGAGAGACCTTTCAGTTGTCCAATTTGTGAGAAGACGTTTACACAAAAAGGAACTCTTAAAACCCATCAGAGGATTCACTCCGGAGACAGGCCTTTCAGCTGTTCAGTTTGTGACAAAAGTTTTGTGACAAACTCTCATCTAAAGACTCATCTGAGGACTCACACAGAGAGTGTGACTGCAGTGTTCAGTGACAGAGCCTGAGTGCTCTGTACAGCTCCTGTCCAGGGCTTTTTAATGCTGAGATCCACAGTCTCTGTCAATGAAAGACTGGAGCAGAGCAGACACAAGACAAAAGAGAAAGACATTTGACCTAAAAATGGGTTAAACGGCAGTTACTAAAAGTCTTGTTTATGCTCAGGAAAATCTATAGAAACTACCGATGGAATTTTTCATGACCGCTGCCAAGACCTGTCACAATAATCACTATATGGACGTATGGTTTCATATGTGAAGCTGGAACTAGAAATTTTGAGGCTCAGTATTTATGGCGTGGCAGTGGCAGTAGTTGGGAGATGTTTTGTCATTTTCTGTAATAAGGTCAGATTTGAGACATGAATAAATCACTTCTGTGACTGATTAGTTCATTTTATTCTTATTTTGCACCTCAGGCCTTTTAATGAGATGGTTGATTTAAAAATGGGTAACTGGATTATCTTGTATTATTGTTACTGTGTCAGTGGTTTAAAGCTGTTTGAATATGAATTGAATCATTTATCGCAATATTTATGTGAAGCAAAATATTGAGCTTCAAATTGTGTTATTGTGACAGGCCTACTGGTGCCGAAAGCTTTGCTGATATTTTTGGTATGATTTTGATTATTTTGCCCCAGTTATCGCATTTGAATTTTTACTCCAAACTGGATCAGAGAGCAGTGCAGTCACATTTTGTGTTGTTTCCTCTTTGTAGTAAAGTGTTCAAATAAAGCTTTACTACAGGTTCTTTAGGCAGCTGCTTTTTCCAAGCAGAATATCAGCCTCTGTTGGAGATTTAATGCCAAGAGTCTATACGCTAAAAAGTGCACATATCGGCTTGATAATCTAGCTCTAATTGAAACTGTTTCATTTGTTCTACTGAAATAAAGTAAAATTAAGAACTGATCAATATGAGATGATGAAACAGGAATGAATGCAACTCGAGTCGGAATTTTAACTGAGAAACTGGGAAGTCTTAGACTACAAATTCCCGAGTTTCGTCAGCATGACAGAAGTCGATTTGGCATTGGAGGACAGCGTGTTGTTTTATATTATACTGATGGTTCTACTTCACAAATTAAACACATTTAAGCCAACATTCCACTTTAGATTCTAATTACTGAAGTATGCAGCAAAACATCTTTAAAATGTTGTAATAACGAGTTATATCTGCAGAAACAAGATCCCATAACATAAGTCCGTCAGTTCCAGGGGTTTGCATAACTTTCATGAATCGCCAAAGGGAATCCAGTTGTGCATATGTGTTTCTCCTTGTTGCACGTGTGTTTCCCCGCTGCTCTTGTCAACGCTCTGATTTTGGGAAGTCGGGACGATTGCGTTGCTATCGGCGAGTTTCTGAGATCACATGAATGCTGCAAGAGTCTGGAATGGCTCCAGGAGACAACAGTGACAGTGCATAAATGTCATCCATGCAAGTAAAAGTAATCTAGTGATCTCTCCCGGGCCTTTGAACCCTCCTTACGGTTAGCAGTACGAGCTTGTACATGATTCCGCCCACAAGCCTACGTCACCCATGCTCCCACACGACAATTTTCCATAAATATACAAAAGCATGATACAAAACTGTGATGTGCAGTAGTTTCATTAGCGGGATGCACTCTGATTGTGTTGTGATAGTGCTCTGAAGGGGGAGTGACTTGGGGCAGAGAGCAAAGGGAGGAGGGACTCAGAGCGTCAAAAAAAACCCAACTGAAATTCATAAAACATGTTAATACATTGTTTTGGGTGAATATAGCATTTTCAAAACAATAAAAGGAAACATGATGATCTAAATATGTTATGAGTTAATACCCCATAGAAGTCAAATACCCCATAGAAGTCAAATACCCTCTCTCTAAACAATAACTGCGTGTGTTTTTGAGCTTGTTTCTGAGTGTGATTTTCCTAGTTTATATTTACTCTTATTCTTAGTTTTTTATGTTGGTCCAAAAGGCCAAACATGTTCTGGTTTGTGAATTGAGTTCAGCAGCAGTAGCAATCACATCAGCAGATGTAATTTCATTTTTTCACAATGGTTTGTTCATAAAAATTCATTTCTTTCATTAAATATTCATCATATTTTATGTGTCCCTGTTTTTTGTCCTTCCTGTTTCCATCACTCAAAATCCCCCATAAATACAAATACATGACAGTGACACAGGAAACCGTTAATTCAGAAGAGCCTGTCCCGCCACCTGCTGCTGTTGTCATGGTACTAACATTTCAAACTCAATTTTGATACTTAAGAATAGACACAATACTGATTTTGATTCCCAAATGATCATTTTCAAAGCTCTTAGACAATATTGTAATGTTCAACATTAATAATGGTGTGTGTTAATGATACCATGTGCTTTCATTTGAACTCTGATCAAATGCCAGAGAAACCTGTTCAGGAAACGTCACATTTGGTCCAGTATGTGGTTTTGTTTTATTTTATTTTTTGTATTGATACTTGTTGAATTGAGGATCTTGTTTCGATACTATTTTTAGGATCTAAATATCGATTAGTATCTGATTTTCAATACTCTTTTGTGATGTCATTTCTGTTTCCAATTTTTTATACAAAAATTAAAATATTTTGTTCTCCAAATTGATTTAATCAGTATCTACAAGTGTGTTCTTCTTGAGTGTGTGCAATGTTTCCTCTTGAGTATGTGCAGTGTTTCCTCTTGAGTGTGTGCAGTGTTTCCTCTTGAGTGTGTGCAGTGGCCTCTGTCCTCACATGAACAGCCAAATTATTCTTTTCCTTCAGCTATTTGAAATTGAGACCTGTCATGGAAGAAAAAAGAACGTTAAGCCATAGTCAGTTAAAGCCATTAAATAAACCCGGTTTTACAATAACCTTTAGGGCATTTGACCCAGAGACCTCAAACCAAATGCCTAAAAATACGAGAAACCTTGAAAAGCAGATGTAAAGATCTAAGCCCCACAGTGATTTGTGGTTTGGGGTCACTGGGTCAAATGCCCTAAAGGCTAGAAGACGAAATGAAAATAACTGTTGATTGTCCAATACTCCAATAACTGACCTCAGTGAGTCAGAAAGAACATTTTTCCCTTAAATGCTACAGGGAAAAATGACAGAGGCCTAATCTGAACAGCTGCACGGTCTGTGATCTGAACAGCTGTATGTTACTGCTCTGGTCTCTCCCAGTTCTAAGTGTTTAGTGACTAATAATGTTATTATTATTATTATTAT
>KN478390.1:0-10203 GCA_000787095.1 Periophthalmodon schlosseri
TATTTATTAATTAATTTATTTTTTAAATACATACAATACAAGGACTTATTTCAATTCAATACAATTTTAGGGGGAACCAGGATCTCAGGGTCTAACAGGGCCAAGAGGGCCCCCAGGGGAAGGCTTAGCAGGATCAAAGGTGACAAAGTCTGATTTGGGGTTTTTTTACGGTTCATAAATGTATATTAAATAGTATAATGTTGTTACTGTTAATGCAGGGTGATCGTGGATTACAAGGAGAGAGAGGAATAAAAGGTGTAAAAGGAGAAATGGGTGATGCTGGAATTCCTGGTGATGCTGTAAGTAAAGTTCACTTATGTTTTTTTGTTTTTGCCAAAGGCTAGATGCAATAAGCAACAAATAAATAACAATATAAATAAATTTATTGCAGGGAAGGCCTGGAATAAAGGGAGAACCAGGACTCACAGTATGTTTCTTTAAATCAGTCAGTAAAAATGTTAGATCTATTCTTTATATTGTCTTTATTTTTCAGAGAGAAGATGTCATTAAGCTCATCAAAGAAATCTGTGGTAAGATAGAACAAATGAACAAAAAGACTAATAAAATATAATGTTATGATTATGTCTTTTTGATTCTAAGGATGTGGCATCAAGTGCAAGGAAAGGCCTATGGAGCTTGTGTTTGTTATTGACAGTTCAGAGAGTGTTGGCCCTGAGAACTTTGAGATCATCAAGGACTTTGTCACAAGGCTGGTTGAACGCACTACAGTCGGAAGAAATGCCACTAGAATTGGGTTGGTCTTGTACAGTTTAGATGTCCACTTGGAGTTTAACCTAGCTCGCTACATGACCAAGCAAGAGGTCAAACAAGCAATACGGAAAATTCCTTACATGGGAGAGGGCACATACACTGGCACTGCCATCAGGAAGGCTACCCAGGAAGCATTCTACAGTGCCAGGAGTGGAGTGAGAAAAGTAGCTATTGTCATCACTGATGGTCAGACAGACAAACGAGAGCCAGTTAAACTTGATATTGCTGTGCGGGAGGCCCATGCTGCCAACATTGAGATGTACGCCTTGGGAATCGTCAATTCTTCTGATCCTACACAAGCCGAGTTCCTCCGAGAACTCAACCTCATCGCCTCTGACCCTGACAGTGAACATATGTACCTTATTGATGATTTCAACACTCTGCCAGGTAATAACACTGGAAGTATTAAACTGTTAAATGTTATGTTGCTACATGTATTGTTTATTGTTCATTTATTATTTTAGCACTGGAATCAAAACTTGTCAGTCAGTTCTGTGAAGATGAAAATGGTGCCTTAATCTACAGTCATGCCACAAATGGACACTGGAATGGCAATGGGAATGGCTTTGGTGTTAATGGAAATCATGGACATGGTAATGAATATAATGGCAATGGTAATAATGGTTTTACTTACGGAAACAATGGGAAAAATAATCACTTTGATGAGGAAGACAACTATGACAAGCACATCAGCATCCGAGGCCGTGGGGATACTTTTACACTGCCTATCAGTGCCGATCCTCTACCAATTCAGGTAACTACTATAATTCCATCTTGACTTCTATACTTACATTCAATCCAGTTATTTCACTAATCTTATGTGTGTTTCAGGTGGAAGAGGACGATGAAGGTGAGGACTTAGATTTAGCCCAAGTACAAGGAATTAACACAGTTAATGTAGTTTCTAAAACTCTAACACCTGTTAAAGAAACTGTAGAAACCAGTGAAGTGTTGACATCAGCTACTTCTTCATCATCATCTTCATCAATAATAATAGCCACACCTTCAATATCGACATCATCAGTAAAAATAGCTACTCCAATATCTTCCACCTCTTCATCTTTATCATCAGTGACATCATTGTCAACACTAACATCTTCAGAATTATCTAGATTGAAGTCTGAGTTGCAGCCTGGTTTAAATGAAGTTGTAGTTCAAGGTAAGTATCTCTTGTTTAGTTTTCACTGACCCATTAAAACTCACCATAATTATTCTTACAAATGTGTCATTATTTTTCTCCAGAGACCACTGCCATTGATCCTCGTTGTCACATGACCCTGGAGCAAGGCAGCTGCAGAAACTACACAATTCGTTGGTACTATGACAAACAGGCCAATTCTTGCGCACAGTTTTGGTATGGCGGCTGTGGTGGAAATGATAATCGTTTTGATAAAGAAGAGGAATGCAAGAAAACTTGTGTTCTAAGCAGATTAGGTATTGTCAACTAAACATACAAAACAGCATATTGCAATAAAAAAACAAAAACAAAAACAAAAAACTAACAGTTTAAATTGTTATTCCAGGTTGAAAAAGGAAGTCACAAATACAAGATAAAATGTTTTTGGATATGACTGTTAAATAATTGGAGTGTAATGCTTTCTGTCGGACTTCAGAAACCGAATGCACTTGTGTTTTTCATGTTTACTGTTTTTTCTAAATGTCTTCTAATGTAACATTATGTACTTTCTTTTAAATTTATGAACATGTTTACTGGTATTTTTACAGTTATATTAAACTGTAAATAATTAAAATAATTTCAGATAAACTCTGACATTAAAATAGGAATATGACTGGCAGCAGCTCCTTTGGCACTGATTTGGGTTTTGTAATTTGACTGTGAAAGAAATGTTTTTATAAATAAAATATAATAACGACTTTCTTGTCAAACTATATTTTATTTCAAACTCATAATCTTAATCATACAACATTAATACATTATCGTTCTGAATTTTACAGCATAAGCAGTTTTTTACAAAATAATCCCGTCACGCGGCAGTAGTTTGTCCATCTTGCTTGCCGTCTGTTTCCATAGTGATTTGTGACGCTAGAATAGCGTTTGCAGATTAGCAGCACAGACAGTACCCTCTGTGTTTATTTTGTGGTTTATTTTTTAAATTACAAGAACAGCAAAACCCCACAATAATGTCGTCGGTCCTTGATGCTCTTTGGGAGGACAGGGATGTTAGATTTGACATAACAGCGCAGTGAGTAAACAAAAGATTTTCTATCGCTTAAGCTTAGCTCATCATGGATAGCTCATGTAGTTAACCTCATAGAAATCAACCTAGCAAAGATATCGGTAACGTTAACACAAATAGATACATAGGCACTATTATACAAAAGACTAATGATATCCTCTAAAACTGTTTTTGTAAAATGTATTGTTTGTTGCCTTGTGTGCTATGTACAGTATTATGATAATAAACATTTCTGCTCAATGTTTACGGTCACTTTTCTCAGACAAATGAAGACTCGCCCGGGGGAAGTGATGATAGATTGCCTGGACTCAATAGAAGACACCAAAGGGAACAATGGGGATCGAGGTACATGAATTGTAACACAATTAAGTTTTTTATTTTTTCTTATTAACTCAAATGAGGTATTTTTTTTTTAATGCAGGACGACTGTTAGTGACAAACCTGAGAATTATCTGGCATTCTCTGGCACTACCAAGAGTCAATTTGTGTATGTAGTACTTCGCTGTTTACATCTTTTGTATCTTGTTAACAATCATGTCAGCAACATGTCCTCATATTTTGCAGCTGTGGGTTATAACTCCATCATAAACATTACAACACGGACAGCAAATTCTGTGAGCCCATTATCTAATTTTTAGCTGTGTGGTTTGCATATAATGCATCATTCTAATTATAAGTATTTTTTTATTTTTTATTAGAAATTAAGAGGTCAAACTGAAGCACTTTACATTTTGACAAAGTCAAACAACACAAGATTTGAGTTCATATTTACAAATGTGGTACCAGGAAGTCCACGTCTCTTCACTTCTGTCATTGCAGTGCATAGGTAAAACAGGAGAGCGCTTAAGATAAACTACCCTGAAGTCACTCCAAAAATGTAATACATGTTTTTTTTCTTCAGAGCATATGAGACGTCTAAAATGTACAGAGACTTGAAATTGCGAGCTGCTCTTATTCAAAACAAGCAGTTAAGACTCCTGCCTCGTGAGCAAGTGTATGACAAAATCAATGGTGTATGGAATCTGTCCTGTGACCAGGTAATGCACATATGAAATGACACATTTTTATCTAACACAAATATTGTACAATCACTGATCAAATTTATTTCTTTCTTTTAGGGAAATCTTGGGACGTTTTTCATTACCAATGTTCGTATTGTCTGGCATGCAAACATGAATGAAAGTTTTAACGTCAGCATCCCTTATCTTCAGATTGTAAGATATTTATGAGGTGAACTGACTACCGTAACTACCATTACACAAAAATTAAAGTTTATTTTTTTCTCTTTTTAGTGGTCAATCAGAATAAGAGATTCAAAATTTGGTTTGGCCCTGGTCATTGAGAGTTCAAGACAGGTAAGTCCTCAACATTACTACGCATATAGCATTTCATTTTCTTTGGTGCCTTTTATTAACCACCACTAACCATACTTTAGAGTGGAGGCTATGTGCTGGGTTTTAAAATAGATCCAGTTGAGAAGCTTCAAGACGCTTTAAAAGAAATAAATTCACTTCATAAGGTTTTTTCTGCAAACCCAATCTTCGGAGTTGACTATGAAATGGAAGAAAAGGTAGGATTAAGATTCCTAAATATTATTTTGTTGTAACATCAGCACATAATGTTTTCATGACACTGATAAATATAAATATTACAGCCACAACCGTTGGAAAGGCTGACAGTGGAACAGCCTCCTGATGATGTGGAGATTGAGCCTGATGAACAGACTGATGCTTTCGCTGTAAGTCTCAGTTCAAAAGCATGGGGATAAATTGAGACTGGATTTATACTTTAGAATATACATGCTAAAAGTGTAAATCTATTTACAGGCTTACTTTGCAGACAGCAACAAGGTATTTTATATTACATTACCACTTTTATTTTATTTTATTTGAAATACACTTATCTTTTAACTAAAATTTTGTTTGGTTTTTGTAGCAACAAGACCGGGAGCCTGTGTTTTCAGAGGATCTGGGCCTCGCCATTGAAAAGCTGAGAGATGGTTTTACACTGCAGGGACTGTGGGAAGTCATGGGCTAAAATTATATATCTGCAGTAAGTGTGCTGAGACGATGTAAGCAATTATTTATAGAATAAAGAATAAAGTATTTTCCGGATGAGAAATGTATTTTCAGCCACCTGTAGTCTATTGGACATTTTATGCCAAAGCAGTGAATATAGTTTTTAGTAAAATATGTACTTCCAACTTTCTTACAGTTCAATACATAGCCATTTGAAAATGTGTGTACTCACTGAGAGTACAGACTGATCATAAACAGGAAGTTTTTATGTGAGGTCATTACTATAACACAACTGATAGGAAACAAAGGGGATTTTTTTTTATAAAATGTAAAAATATTCAAAAGGTATGCACTATCAATAAACTTTACCATTTGAAATTGAACCACAAAAATGTATTTCTATACAACTACTCTATGCTAATACTATATCGACTTATTGTTCAATAAATTGTAAATGAATGAGACAGACAAAGTGAAATATATGTTTTCTGTCATAGATGAGACATAGGCTATTCTGGGCTGTACACAATGTTGTTCTTGATTACTACAGCGACAAGTCTTCACAGTTGTTTTTGCTCCATGACAGCTGTGTGGGCTCTCCAACTTAGCCAATGTGAATTCTTTTTGAGTGGGGTTGTCGGCTATATTTAGAAGGGGCAAGGTTATATTGAAGTGCCTACGGACCTGTCTTCCCCTATAGTTCTGTGTTCACCAACTGGTACAGTCGGCTCACTTCACTCATTTTTGATCATCAAGGATGGACCCCCAAAGTTTGAAGGAAGATCTGCGTCTTTTTCAGAGTACATTGCTTCAAGATGGACTAAAGGAGCTTCTAAATGAGAACAAATTAGTAGACTGTGTGCTGAAGATTGGTGATAGGAGCATCCCCTGTCATCGGCTGATCCTATCAGCGTGTAGTCCTTATTTCCGTGAACTTTACTTTTCAGAGGATGGAGAGGAGTCACAGGAAAAGGAGGTTGTTCTGGAAAATCTGGATCCCAATATTATGGAGTTAATTGTAAACTACATGTACTCAGCCGAGATTGACATCAACGACAACAACGTCCAGGATATTTTGGTGGTGGCAAATCGCTTTCAGATCCCCTCTGTGTTTACAGTATGCATTAACTACCTTCAGAAACAGCTGTCACAGAAAAACTGCCTGGCAGTCTACAGATTAGGCTTGATGATCAACTGCCCCAGACTGGCAATAGCTGCTAGAGATTACATTGCTGATCGCTTTCAGCAGTTGTCGAAAGAGGCAGAATTCCTCGAGCTCGCTCCACATGAATTGTTTGCTATAATTGGAGCAGATGCCTTAAACATAGAAAAAGAAGAGGAAGTATATGAGGTCTTGCTAAAATGGGTTAAGAAAGACAAAGCAAATCGTACCAAAAGCCTGAGTGAAGCATTTGACTGCATCAGATTCCGGTTACTACCAGAAATGTTCTTCAAAGAAAAAGTGGAGAAGGAAGAACTATTTAAGGCTGATGCTGGGATACAGAAAAAAATCAAAGCAATCAAAGATGCATTTGGCGGTAAACTTCCAGAAGTTCAGAAGAGTCAAGATGGAAGTGACGAAGAGGGAGGAAAGCTGCCTGGGTATCTGAATGATAGCCGGCGATATGGCATGTTTGCAAAAGACATGCTTCTGATGGTCAGTGACACAGCATCTGTGGCCTATGACGGACAGGAGAACGAGTGCTTTCTGGTGGCCATGTCTGAGCAAGTCCCACGAAATCATGTCAGCCTGGTGACAAAGAAGGGCAACTTATACATTGTAGGAGGGCTTTTCGTGGATGAGGATGAACCACAGAATCCACTGCAGTGCTACTTCTACCAGGTATTCACATTGACTATTTCTATAGGATGCATATTACAGGGTGAAAAAACGTATTGCTCTCTGGAATTGGTTAGAATTGTGTGTTTCAGTACATGTCTTACAAAATTTGAAGCACATAACATAAACATCAGGTGTGGAAAGTGCCATCTAATTTTACTGTTATTATTGTTTTTTTGTTTTTTTTTCATCTTTATTCTTAAATAGAACTACCTCTTACTTCTTGCAGCATAGCTCAATAACAGATAGAGAGACACAAAGTATGGTTTAATGGAGCTTACTAAACATTCTATCAAGGCAATGTCAGAACCGTGTTACCAAATTATTACCAAATTACATATCTATTTTAATAATATTTAATGTACTTTATTTCAGTTGGACAGTCTTGGTTGCCAGTGGGTCGCTTTACCGCCCATGCCTTCCCCAAGATGTCTGTTCGCTCTAGGAGAGGTGGACAATCTCATCTTTGCTGTGGCTGGTAAAGATTTACAGACAGATGAGTCGCATGACACAGTCATGTGTTACGATATTGCGTAAGTTTAGTGAATACATTAAAGAAATATATTTTTGTGTTTTTGGAAGGCTTAAACTTATTCTGTTCCCCTCAATCCTTCAGAAAAATGAAGTGGAGTGAATCGAAAAAGTTACCGTTGAAGATTCATGGCCACAGTGTTGTCTCTGAGAATGGGATGATTTACTGTTTGGGAGGAAAAACCGATGAAAAGTAAGGGAATATTTAACCAAGCAAAATACTGTATTTGTTTTACAATTTAAAACAACTCAAATTGTGTTTTCTAAATTTTAAGTAAAACAATCAATAAGATGTTTGCATACAACCACAAGAGGGCGGAGTGGAAGGAGTTGGCTGCTATGAAAACTCCTAGATCAATGTTTGGAGCAGTTATCCATAAAGGGAAGATTATTGTGGCTGGAGGGGTCAATGAAGATGGGCTCACATCTGGGTGTGAAGTCTATGATTTTGGAACAAACAAGTATGTGCATATGCTGAAAACTGTTCTTCATGCTTTATCCAGTACTCATAACCTACCGAGTACTCATAACCTACCGATTTGATGTTGTAGATGGTCGCCCTTCCTAGACTTCCCCCAGGAGAGGAGTTCAGTCAACCTGGTGAGCTGTAGTGGGCAGCTGTATGCTGTAGGAGGCTTCGCTATGGTGATGAATGAGAACAAAGAGTGCACTGCAAATGAGATGGTTGATATTTGGCAGTAAGTGTTGATTTACAGCCACAATTCCTTATTTTATTATGCAGTATAATGAACATTAAATTTGTCTCTAGGTATGAAGAGGCCAAGAATCAGTGGAGTGGTCTAATTAGAGAGATGCGTTATGCGTCTGGAGCATCTTGTGTGTCTATGCATTTGAATCCAGCCAAAATGCCCAAGATGTAAACTGAAGAAAAGATATCGTTTGTACAGTATAAATGTTTTATCCAGAGTGCATTTACAGCAACACAAAATAAGTGGTCAATTGTTTCATACTTTTAAAAAATAGTAAGCTAGAAGAGTAAATACATTTGCAATTTACTTTAAAAATATGTATTACACATGCTCACATAATTTCATTTGACAAAAATTAGGTAAAAAATCCATAGCACTTTAACCACTTTAATACTATAGTCTCTTTGGAATTACTTTCCAAACTAGCTGTAACATTCTAGAAATATGTTCGCTATAAAGAACATTCCCTTAATATTTTCTTCTTTAAGTAATTCTTCCAAGCATCTGGTGTTGACAGTTCCATAGAGTTCCATTCAAAGTGAGGAATCTACACAACACAAAAACAGTAGTGATAGTGTAAAATGTCTTGATAATGTCTGTAAATGTCATGATATGGCAATGGAAAATGATTTTTATGTCACTGTCTCACCTGAATAACACAATATCCCAAAATCTCCAGATGCCTTTTTCTCATCAAGGTTTCCCCTTTCATGTTACGAGAGTTTTTACAAAATGACTTTGAGTCGAGAAAATCCACAGCAAGTCTGGGACACAAAGAACATCATATTGACACATTGGATGAATAGGCCAGTATTTTAGACACTTCAGCTTTACTGAAAGTCAAAATGTATTACCTCTGAGCACCAGGGGGCAGCTCATCCCTTTTGATAGAGTGCGAGTCAGTCCCCCACTGAACCTCCCCTGGGCTGGGAATAGGTAGTGCACTTGACTCAACATAAGGCAGTGGCTTAAGCTCCTTGTCCAGTATGCATTCAAAATCTACAGATAAAATAGAGTTTGACTTTGAATATTTGTATGTGCTCTTGAGGGATAAATTCACATAGTGATACATCGGGAATCATAACCTTTATGTAACTTACCAACAGTGTAGAAATAAGGAGTGAGCACAGCTATTCTGACATAGTTAATTCCGCCGAGGACTTCTCCCAGCATTTTGTGAATCTGCTGCTGTAGAGGGTTGATTGACCCATTACCTAGGAAACAATGCACTTATTGAATAAACATTTTAAATCACTATGGAATGGCGGAGCTTAAAGCAAACCAAATCCTTTAATCTTACCTTTTTTCTGAAACCGCTGACAGTAACGCTCATGAAACCAAGGCACCTGATACTCCGGACACTCCAGGCACACAGCTCGATTCAGCTCCATCAAACGCAGTCGTACGCGCATATTGAGAGCATCAGGAAGGGCTGCAGAAATCCCAACATGTGATACATCCGTTTTGAATATTAATACAAATGTAAAAGAGTACATAACACTTACTTTCTAATTGGGAATCAAGTTTTCCCAAAAAGTCAATGCTGAAAATTTCTTTGATAAGTTCTTCAGGAAAATAGTCAGCCACCGCCAAGGAGTACGCCAGAAGAACTAGTAGATGTGGATCAAACAAACCTATACCATTTAATTCTATTGTTAGTTTATTGTAGTGAATGGTGTATTTATTTTATATATTTATAAATATATATATATGTTTTACTTACTGATATGTGGAGTAAAGTGCCCAATACAGGCCTCAAACATTTCATCTGCTTTGACAGTATCATAGTTCAGGACAGAAAATGGAAGCAGGGTAGCGTAGGTTGCAGAGTAGTGAAACTTAAAAAAGAAAACAAGACAGATTGGGTATTTCCCGCAAAGCTTTTTTTTCTTTTTTTTTGTTACATTTACTTACCTTATCAATATCTTCAATGACAACATCAGCAATGCGCTCCATCAGTGGAGGGCTGAGATGATTTATTCTCGTCAGAAACAGGCTTAGCTCTGGCACATTTGTCCAGTTTATTTGATCTATCATTCTTCTGAGTGTCACCATTGTATCTTCAAGCAACATTTCCTCAAACCACTCCCCTGACACATACTTTAGCTCCTCCAACAACAGGTCAAGTCGTTCGG